>APFE030678149.1:188174-203036 GCA_000404065.3 Pinus taeda
ATTATCCAAGAAGTTGACTTAGGAACATCCCTTTTAGTACTTTGAAGCTTGCATGCCTCAATGGCAAGTTTCTCACTTCCAGCAATAGGTTTACATCAATGGCCTTCGACCGAAAGATTTTGCGTGGCGTTCAACATCGACTCATGTATTCACACCACATGAATTGTACTGTGGTACCTTGAGGGTCATTATCATTATTGGTAATTCCTCTCGCGCCTGTTAACAACTTACATCATTGGCTGGTAATCAGGCGATGTCTTTCCATGTTCGATATCAAAACATCTTTTCACATGGATCGACTTGTACTTCAGGCGAAGATTGAACGAGTTTGAAGACCCCGGATCTAGTTTCATCCATCCGGGCTGCGATATATTCAGGAAAATAAAGAAATCAAATGTACTCTATAGCTGCATAGATAATCATCCAAGCTAAAGGATGATGGCTCTACCAGAATCATCAGTCTACCACACAGATGATTATCTGTCCTATGTACATGAAAATAACTTTATAAAGATGAGCATGGGAATGCCCGCCTTAGCTATATCATGAAAATATTATGAAGATAATTTATTGTATTATATCTTATTACAGGTCACTTTCCAGTTCGAAAAACCTCAGATCCTCATGATAAAGCATTTCACTCGACATCAGAAGATTTACGACCTCATGCTTTAGGGGGCAACTATTATAGACATATTTGGGCACTGCAACTCCAATCACATATGTCCATAAACCAAGGGCTTCTAAACCCCTAAAAGTGTTGTTTCATACCCCAAAGGATCAAGGTTAACTGATTACATCATTTCCCATAAATTCTCCCTGAAAAACTGCTCAGAATTGGTCAAAACTGGACCATATAGACTGCTCCATGCTGAGGGTGCGATGCATCTCACCTGCTACACATAGAGGGTGCGATGCATATTGAAAATCTCTTCTGTAGGGTGTGATAAGCGAGAGCAGACAAATGGCAGAGGTAGTTTGCTAGGTGGAAACCCATAGAATCTTCTAGAAACTTCTCATATGACACTTGCCTCTTTGAATTTGCCTAGGGATGAGTAAGAGATCATGAAATCTTCAAGTGGAACCAAGAATTATCAGAGAAATGACACTAATCAAAATCCTAGAAGCTGACTCACCCGCCTGCAAATATCTATATATGGATCCCTCATCTAGAGATCCAGACGTTGGAATTTTGTATTATGTAAGGAAATGCTATTGGTTTCTCTACGAAACACTGTATTGTTGGGTGATCTAGTCTTTTCATGAGGTGAAGAGGGCTTTCATGCTGGGAGGATGGTGCTGGATCAGACAGTTGGGTTGTAATCTTCTCTTCTACTACTTTTATCAATAAAGATATTTGAGTTTTCCTCCATATGCTTGTATATCTCTGAATCTTGTATTTGTTTATGCATATGTATGGTTAATGTACATCTGATCCTATATTGTTTATGGTTATAGATCTCTATGCTTTGATGGTATTCTGCTGCTTTGACTCTACAGGTGTTCTTTGAAGTGGGACAAGTGAGAAAAGAGTGACGAAATCTCTATCAAAGGAGAGAGGAAACAAGCAAGGAGCCAAGCGAAAGACTGAGGTTGGTACTCTTTGCTTCTCTCTCATCTATCTCTCATAAAGGAAAACACAAGTAAGTTTGAATTGTTTGTTTCTAAGATAGCTACCCGTCTTAGTGGGACTAGTAGCTCTAAATGGACACTAGTTTTCCCAGAAACACTATGACCTTCCAAAGTTGTTCCAATGATGAAATGATGCTTGTGACCCTGAAAAATAACTTACTTCAACCATTTAACCCAATCCTACAACAAGAAATCATTAATACTGTATGCAAAAATAGAAAAAAACAAGAACAAGAGATGCATGTGAACAAGAAGTGAAAAGAAGAAAAGTAAATGATACAAAAGGGATCTGAGGATCTTGGGATGGCCAAGACCAAGGAAACTCAGATTCCTATGGAGGAGACCAATAGTTAGAAGCTGAACATGTCACGAATCTTCATTATTTTCATCAATACAATTACATCTTTGAAGAAAATGAAAGTGGAGCTCCAAAAATATGAGTTCTCTCCACAAGAAGACTAATAAAAATTAACCCCTAGAGGAAAATTCGACTTGATACTTATAAAAATTATTAGGAATCATTCCCCATGAAAGGAGGAAGCTTTCCCCACCAAAATCCCTTGATTAGTGGATCTGGTTCCCAATATTAGGAATCTGCATTAAATGGCAGGGAACACATTCTTAGATTTTCTCAATCATTGGAGCTCCACAATCTCTGCCATAATTCTAGAATATGTTGTTGATTTATTATTTAATATTGATCCTCTTGTAGTAGGGAGAAGGTCCCTATATTATCTCCTCCTCCAAATCTCCATAATCTACCCAATATTCTCATAATATTCCACAAAAATAAATAATATTAGGCACAAATATGAAATTATCCATAAACCTTCCCAATGAACATATTAAAGTTAAAAATACATTATTTAATGCAAAAATAGAAGCTTAATGTTTTTAAGTATGGTCATATGGGCCTTAATTTATGTCTAATTTAGAGGCACAAGCCTTGATTTATGTCTAATTTAGAGGCCCATCAGGTATGATGCCAACTCAAGTATACTATGCAAAGACCAGATAGGGGAGTAGAATCCTCAACCCTATGGGTAATAGATAGGGGTCATGCCCTATTATTGAGAGTTCTCTCAACCCCAGCAGCCCTTATCCCTTAATTCCTCACCCTGGGAGCTCAAATAGGGGGGACGAGTTGGCCCAATGTCCTCGATCAACGTTTCTCTCATCATACTCATATATGGCATCAAATTGTCTCAATAGCAGTTGTGTCCTGTTCATACAAAAAATCAAATCAAATATCATGTTAGAACATAAATAACCATATAAATCACAAAAGGATACCATAATCATACTCCCTCTCAAGGAGGTGCCAACCACAAGCTTGAGCTTGTTTCGAACAAATGCACTATCTCAATAAAATGAGAGTATATAATATATATTATATATATATATATATATATATATATATATTATATATATATATATATATATATAATATATATATATATATATGGGGTTCTCTATTATCGCAATGTACCCATGTCATATCCAGATCATGCTCAAACAACTCTCTAAGGAGCTTCTGTATCCTACCTCATAGCTAGCCATGCTATCATCATAATGATCAACCTCGGTCATGCTATGGACCACTCATCCAAGATATCATGGCAGATCTCATACTAAAGAAACATCCAAATGTGCTTATCAACAATAATCTCAAATGTCAGCAATTCATCTATGCAGTCACATATCATAGGAGAAATATCTCATTCTTAAAAATAGAACACCTCATGCATATATTTCAAAGGATGCTTAGCGGAAACTCTATGTGAGTGAAGAAACGCGCTCATGAATTCATTCAGATTCTATGCACATCATATATATACAAATGGATGTTAAAAAAAGAACATCAATGCTTCAATCAACAGTCGGATGCCATGTCAAGCTCAATAACATTTCAAACTTCAAATCGGAGTATCCAAGGATTTTCATTTTCATTATTCAAATTTTTTTTCAATAGCTATGCAATATAGAATTTATTATCCAAATTCCAGAAATTGATTCATCAGGCCATGATACATCATTTCAAGCTTCATAATATATCTCCCTCTGATTTAGATCATCAGAGGCTCGTCACTTATCAAGAGTATACCATCTCATTATAAAACCAAAACCATAATCAAAATCAAAGCCATACCTTGGAACTCATCATCATGACTTCATCAGATAACTGTCAAATATATACATATCAGGATTGGGGAGCTTGCTTCATGCAATGCTCTAAACATAATGCCTTGCTAAGCTAGCATAATCATAAATCAATGTCAGACCATTATCAGAGTCATCATTATCATAGTATCAATACTTTCAATCAGGTGACAGGGATAGCTCATATCAAGTTGTGACTTCATTAATTATCATACCAACAAGTTGTCATCAACCTTGCATTATCAATCCGAGCTTTATCAAGCCATTCTCATAATCATAACATAAGTCATTTTTGTCGCAAGGTGAAAATACATACACTAAGGATGAGTCATGTAGGTTCCAATTTCATGCTGAATCACAACTATTAGTACCTCATTCATTGTGCTAGGAACGAGGAGGCCAATACAAAATTATTTTTCTGAATACCCACATAAGTCATTATGCCCACTTAGCATAGATATCAGGTCAAATCAACATTCATCAAATCAGATCATTAGACATCAGGTCAAGTCCAAATTAGCTATCGTAGAGAGGTCTATAGTCAAAGAACATATCTGTTCATCTATATAAATCAGCCAAAACATGCCAACCTCTAGTAGTACAAACATACCGACATATCTATATGTATGTCCCGGTCAGCGATTGAGACTTTCAAATGATCATGGTTACGAAATGGGTCTATGCCATGTCTATGGTTGTTTCCACATATTTTCAAATGATCACTTTTCCTCATAAAGGCAATATTATAGCCATCAATCAAATCACTTTATTTTCCATTGTTTCTTTAGTAACTGGAAGTGTCCCTCTCGTGGGGGAAACCCCTCACCCATATCAACATGTTGGAGTTGGACTCCTTAAGGATTCTTCTTCCATGGGAACCTTTTCACTTCCTCCTCCCTCACTGCCTAACAAATCTACTTCAATTTCCTATATTAACATGATATATTCTTGTACTACTCCAGTTGATCCATGGGTAGTACCAGATCAATCTAATATCAATAGTTTTGGTGACCATATGCTACTCAGCCCCATTGAGCTAGATTACAAAACCTTCTATTCAGCGTGCGTGACTTATCTGATCCTTTCTCTTTGATCAATTGGGTTAATAGTTCTTTAGATTATGGTACATCATCTGATCCTTTGTCTCGTATGTTTTCCACCAACGAGAGCATCATGGAGATCATGATGCCATATGATGCGCCATGGGACAATCATCATCATTGTTCCTCCTTTTCCAGATTCCTTCGAGGACAATCTCGATGAACTTTATCGATCCAATATCGTTGAGTTATTTATGAATTCCGCATCCATCTATGATGTTGATTCTGAGAAGAAATTTTTGAACATTGAAGATACTATTCCTCTTGATATTTTAATTAAACCTGGCATTATCAAAAATCTACATACTGGTGCGTCTTTCTCTCCCGATGAGGTCGAGACATATAAAGCCCTATTCTAGGAATCCATAGATGTTTTCTCCTAGTATTGTGAATAAATTCCTGGTATCGATATGAACATCATTTTGCATGAAATTAAAATGTATCCTGATGTTAAACCAGTTTGACAATGCCTTCTCCCTGTTCATCCCAAGAAGGATGCTGCTATTAAAGCTGAAGTTGAAAAAATTCTACGAGTTGGTTTCATCTTTCCCGTACCTTTAACTGACTAAGTGTTTAATATTGTTCTTGTCATGAAGAAACATTGAACAATGTGTGTGTGTGTCGATTATCAGGACATTAATTGTGCTTGTTGGAAGGACAACTACCCACCTTTTTCATCGACTAGATTGTTGATGATTGTACCGACTGTGAGATATTTTCATTTATGGAAGACTTATTTGGCTATAATCAAATCAACATTCTCCCATCAGAAAAACATAAAACTACATTCATTTGTCCCCAAGGCACATTTGTGTATAGAAAAATCCCTTTTGGATTAAAGAATGTTGGGGATATGTTTCAGAGGGCAATGAATTATGCCTTCCACAACATCAAACATATTGTGCAACCTTACTTGAATAATTTGCCTCCTTATTCACGACATTGGCTTGATCACCCGATGCATATTAGGGCAATATTTTTACCATGTAGACATTATAACATTTGACTCAATCCACATAAGTGTGTGCTTTGTGTAAGCTCTGGTCATATTCTCAGATTTGCTGTATCAAAACAAGGAATTTGTATTGATCCCTTGAAAATTCAGACGATCATTGATCTGCTTGATCCTTCTTCCCTCCTTCAGCTTCAATGACTCCAAGGGAAGGCTAAATTTATTTAGAGGTTCTTTCCCAATTACATTCAACAATCCAAAGTATTTACTCGCTTGCTAAAGAAAGGGGTTCCCTTCAATTGGAACAACACTACTCAAAAGGCGTTCAATGCCTTAAAAGATGTACTAATTTGGGCATCCTTGTTATACCCCCCCTGATTACTAACACGATTATTTCCTATAAACCACCTCTATAAGTACTAGCATTGCTATGGTATTGGTTAAGGAGGATGATGTTAGAACTGAACATCCTATTTATTACTTGAGTCAGAATATCAATGATACCGAAGTCAAGTACACCCATGTCGAGAAGTTAGCTTTGTTGGCTGTTCAAGCTATCTAGAGATTTCACTATTACATCTTGCTCCACAAAACTATGGTTGTTTCAGATTGTAACCCAATGCCGTACATCTTATCACGACAGTTAATAGGGTGAAAATACTCTAAGTGGATTGTCATCCTACAAGAGTTCGATTTGGAATTCATCAAATCCAAGTCGAAGAAATACTTAGTTTTTGTAGAGTTAATTTGTGAACTTCCTAATTCTGAAACTAAAATAGCATCTAACATTTCTATTCCAGATGAGTCATTGTTTCTGATCTCGTCATCTAACCCATCGTATGGAGACTTTATCATAGATCTCTAGACCCAAACTTTTTGATTCGATACCTCTTGCTATGACCAACAACATATCTGATATCAAACCAAACATTATATTATAATTGGTGACAATCTCTTTTGCCGCAGTATCGATACGATTTTTTGAATGTGCCTCACCCATGAGGAGGCCAAGAAATTCTTAAATGAATGCCATTTGGGGACATGTGGCAGTGATTTGTCTAGATATGCCACTGCACAGAAGATCCTATGTGCTGGTTGCTTTTAGCCCACCATATTTCATGACTATATCCTTACTGTCAAAAAGTGTCATGCATACTAGATTTATGATTGTAAGTCTCATGCTCCACCCACTCCATTTCATCCTGTTATCACCATTGGTCCTTTTACAAAATGGGGCATTTATTTCATGACATGTAACTTTCACCCAGATGGGGGGCATGGATATATCACCGTAGCAGTTGATTATTTTACCAAGTGGACTGAAGCGATGCCTACATATAACAATACCAGTGAAATAACTGCTCCATTTTTCTTCAACCATGTTATTGCACGGTTTGGCGTTCCATAGGCTATAGCCATTAACCATAGAAACCATTTTCAAAATCACATGACATCTGAACTGACTGCCAAGATGGGAATTTCCCATGAAATTTATACTCCCTAATACCCTCAGGAAAATGGGCAAGTTGAGGCAATCAATAAAGTTCTCAAAATGATGCTTCAACGTATGATAGGGGTCCATAAATCGGATTGGAATCTTATTCTTTATGCAGCCTTGTGGGCATACCAACTTCTGTTTGGATTGCTATCAGGTTTACACCATTCCAATTGGTTTATGGCCAGGAAGCAATCCATCCGATTGAATGTGAAATTCTATCCCTCAAAATTGTTGTCGAACTCCTCCCTTCCACTTTTCCTGAAGAGGAATGCCTGTTACATTTGACACGCTTAGATGAAACCCGACGTGATGTCGCAATGGATAATGAAGGCCATAAGAAATGTATAAAGGCATAATATGACAAAAGTGTCAAGCCTAATGTCTTCTCAGAAGGAGTCCTTGTATTGTTATACGATCAAGAGTATGATAAATCAAGATTAGGGAAGTTCGAGCCAATGTGGCTGGGTCTGTATATTGTCAAACATGTTCTTATTAAAGGGGCCTATGAGCTAGTTCATTTTGATGGGGTTTCCTTGGCGCAACCTAGGAATGGGCTATACCTTAAGAAATAATATGCTCGATTTTTTGCATAGTGCACTATGTACATAGTGTATATAGGTGTTATTGAGTGTGTTTCCAGTGTGTTCCCTTTAGAGTATCCTAGGTTTCTTTTAATCCTATTTACTTTTGGTTTGTAGATGTCGGCATCCCTTGAACATACGTTGGTTATGTTGATGGTTCTAGTCGTAGTACTCAGAACCTCTCTTCTGCAGCCTTGGCTATATATGCTCCAAATGGCGAGTTAGTGAGTTTACAAGGCATTTGTATTGGTCTTTCTGCAACTAAAATCAATAATTATAATGCAATGACCGTACTATTTTATGATGCTATTTCCCATGGTATCCATCGTATAGTTATCGAACTCAACTCACATCTTGTAGTACTACAATTGACTAATGTCTATTTGGTGAAAAGTCCAACCATGTTTCACATATTCATGAGGGTTCACTTTCTGGAGAGATTTTTTGATTTCATCTAGTATCAACATATTTCTAGAAATATAAATACATTGATAGATGCACTGGTTAATCATGTTTTAGATAGACATTTGTGACACACGTAAATTAATTCAATACACATCACATCACATTGAAAGAATTAATAGACCCATAAGAAGCACGGAAGATATATATATATATATACATACAAAATTTGTTCTCGAGACACATGTGGCCACATGACCTAAAATATACATGCAGTCAAAATATGGCTATAAGCCTCGTAGTAGACTAATCATAGTGCTCATGATAGCACGCCACTACGCAAGCCATTTTTCATAATAGCCTACTGAAATGACCATATAAGCCAATACTGTGCCACTACAGTCTCATAGGGAGCTCATTGACCTTGGTCTCAGCTACACCATGGGTCAACCCCTCTATATGACAGTGAACCTATACTAGGGTCTTGGTCAATTGCTCTTACATGTTTACCAGTACCCCTTCACTCTAATTGAATACTGTCGGCTCTAGACATTCTAGAGCATACTGCATATGGGACTTATTCACCAGTTGAAGAGATGCACTATTGTCTAATCTAAAAATAATGAACATGATCATTCTTAAATGAAAACAAACTACATCCTTGATGTCGATTTTTCCATCCTTAGTTGGTTGAGATCTTAGTTGACAATGTGTACTAACATAATCTTTGACTATCTCTCCACCACTCCTTAAACCAAACAAAGAGACAAGGGCACCTCGCCTTGACAGACCAATCAAGAAATATATATCCTCTACCTGTATTTCCAGTCTATGTGCACCAAGTTTGAATTCTTGCGCTTGAACATCCCATGTATGGACAAGATACCTCAATAATTCTATTTGTTGCCTCATACCAGGAAGACAAAAGAATTTTAAGAGTCTACAATGTCTTAAAGCCTCGATTGTGGTAGGATCATTAGCTGCAAACAAATATTGTTCTTCATGTTCTCTTTCCCTCCATATCAAGGCCATTTTGTTCTAATAGAAACCTGTAACGTCACAAGGAGGATCATTAGGATGAATTTCATACAAAAAACCAGATAAATTTTGAGACAAAGAAGCAAAACCAAGTTGGGAATTGCACCCAATACACCCTCCTAAGGGAAGATAGTGCATTGCAGTGCTTCCCCCAGTGTATTTATCTCTTGATAAACACACCTTTCTACCTTCTAGGGGTGCGTTGGTACTAGGGAGAGGAATTAGATCGATAGGGCCCTCAAAACCTTAAAAAACATGCATGAAATCAATAAATGGAACCATGAAAATAAATAGAAAGGTTCTAGCTCCTACTTGGAATTGATGCCACTTGAAATTATCCATTGGATTGGTCACAATCAACTGAGAAGATTGAGGGCAAAATAGTTAGAACTCACTATCCAAGAGGTAAATGTGAAATGGTAAAAATGAGTTATCTTTTTGTCTATTTTATGGTCATTTTCATCATTACTTTATTAATTTATTAGTGTTTTGACCTAAATATGACTTGGTTTTTATCGTGAAACAAGTATTTTTAATCTTTTGGTGGTGTTTTGAGTAGGATGACAACTGTTTTAACAAATTTGATGATGTCTAAACTGAAATAGGTCATTTTGACCAAGGAGCATACTTTTATCACTTTTTCAGGCTCTGTAAACCTACGAAAAAGGAACCCCCTAGAGTCCTCTTTCATGTCTTTTCAAACTCCCTAAACATGAAAATATTTCCAAGCACTTGTCTTTTTGAAGTCGTTAAAGTAAATGAAAATACATCTACTCAGTATAAGTTTAACCCTTTTCTGGACTTAGCTAGAATATCTACAAAAATGAATACCTTACTCAAACATGGCTATGAGGTTCCCCTGAGTATTTTTTTCTACCTTTTTGGACTCAAGAGACCGTCCACAGAAAGGAATCTTTGGATTTTTCTTTTTCACCTCTTTTTCAAAACCTATAAACATGAAAAAGGAGTCAAGTTTCACCTTCAGTGGACTCATAAAAACATCAAACTACGATGGACTCGTCGAACATGACGAGGCTGAACCACTCCTTCTCAGAGTTTGTTAAACATATTTGGAGGGATTCATCTGAAGGATGAACTTACATGTCAAGCATATGTTATCCTCCTCAAGCTTCTTAAAAAATGAAGAGGTATTGACCATTAATGGTTAGGGAAATTGGGAAAATGGGATATTCTACTGATTATGGTAGTGAGTCTCTCTTGAACACGACACTCTTCCACTTACTCTCCATGGCTATTGGGTTTGGAAATCTACTTTTCGTTTGGTTCATCATACCATTTCAGAGCCTCCATTTTCGGTTTTAAGTCAATGTTTCCAACTCCATTCAGCGCCCGCGACGTGTTCAAGTCAGTTGATATCTTCTACAATAATCTTAAGCCTTCATTCCATGTCTTCCATTCCTGAAACAGTTCCACATTGATATCATTCTATCTTGAATCATGATACCCATTTCATGTCGTAAATAGGGGATACATCAAGGCCCTCCTATGATGGGTCTATTCCTATCGACATCAGCGCATTATCAATGAAGTTAGCTTATAAACTCTTCCTTTAGTACCTTGGAACTTGCATACATCAATGGCAAGTTTCCTCACTCTTAGCGATAGGTTTTCATCATTGGCCTTCGACTGACAAATTCCGTGTGGTGTTCGACTTCAACTCATTTGTTCACACCATATAGATTGTACTGCAGTACCTTGAGAGCCATTAACATCATCAATGGTTTCTCTCGCATTTGTTAATGACTTACATCATTGGATGGTCATAAAATGGTGTCTACCATGTTCAACTTCAACTCCTTTATTTGCATGGCTAGACTTGTACATTGGACGATCGAGTGAATGAGATAGAAGACCCTGGATCTAGTTTCATCCATTCGTGTTGCGAGTTCAGGATTAATGCAATATTATAAAGTACGATGGCTATAATCATACATACAATCATCCAATCATAAATCCACCCTTTTTCGTTAGTGGACATGTCTTCTTTATCATTGTACATGTAATGTTATCTTATGTGCCCTGCAGGGTATGCTTTCCTCAATAAATATATCATGATGAAAATGTATTGTAGAAGATGATGATTCGTCCAGTTGTTCTTGATCGAAAGTTCTCACAAGGTAAAAAAATTCAGTCCTTTGTTTCCATTTCTAACTTTGTGCTTTAGGGGGCAATTTGTTATAGGCTATTTTGTCACATCTCGTCATTAGGCCTACAAAATGGATCAATAAACATCCATGAACACCTTGTGATCATGCCTACATAAAGCCCTAAGCATGAATCTCCCAAATCCTTAGAGTTTCTGACCTTGACTACTTCATTCTAGTGTTTTTAAGGCCCAACACACCCTGGCCCTTTAGAGACATGCATTCAACAACAGGTTGCTTAGTTCTACACCTGCTCTAATTAGAGAAGGTTGTTGCTTGCTGGGGGTGCACTGATTCTAAAAATTCAGGAAACATAAAAAGAATCTTGAAGCTTCCTCTTCTATAATATTCTAGGAGTTGTTACAACCATTTACCTTGGATAAGAACTTTGAATCCTATCTAATCCTACCTTGGATTTTTCACCTCTTATCCCTTGAGATCATCCTTCCATTAAGAGTGGATCTCAATCCTAGATTTGTAAATGGATAAGAATTCCTAAACTACCATCCTCTCCTATATATTTATTGCCATCCATAAGATAGAGGTTAGCTTTTGGAGACTAATCATACCCTTATTCTACTGCTTTGATCATAAGAGAGTTATCATTTCCATGCATTAGAGTGACCTTGAGGTGTACATTGTGGCAAGGAAGGACAAGTCAACTTGGGGAGATCTCTATAAGATCAACTTCGACTTTTGGTTGTAAACTCTCTCCCTTTCATATTAATACAAAAAGTATACAATTTTCCTATATGTGTTATGTTATGTTTACATTCATATATTTTAATGCTATGATGATCCATTGAATAGAGTGATTGGATAATGCTATATAGATGTCTTAGATATTTGGCTTGTGTTGTTTATTTGTGTAGGTTCTAATTATAGCAATCAGAGCTACATTTGGAGCTTTCGAGCCAAGAAGAGAGAAGAGCTTGCGACAGATCACGAGTAAACATCTTTCCATTCTCCAATTCCTCTAAGGAAAACTTTATCATCTTTGATTTCTGTTGTTCTAGACGAGACCACTAGATCTAGGGAACATACTCTTGTCTGCAGTCATAGATTCCATATAACACTTATGCTCCCTCAATAGTTGTAACCCTGTGACTAGATTTTTTTTATGCTCTTATTTTTTCCTTGAATACACCAATATGCCATCAAAAAATAAAATAAAAAACTTGTCCAAATAAGGACATAACACACTATTAATCAGGCACATTAATGTGGAAGGGGCACTGGTAAGCTCAAAGGGTACTACTACGAAATCATAGTGCCCATATCTTGTCTTGAAAGAAATTTTATGAATGTCTTCCTCCTGGATTCTTACTTGATGGTAGCGTGACCTCAAGTCAATCTCGGAGAAAATTGCTACTCCCCTCAACTGATCAAAGAGATCATCAATCCTTGGTAATGGGTACCTATTCTCGATGGTCACCTTATTCAACTTCTTGTAATCAATGCATAATATAAGGGTTCCATATTTCTTCTCTACAAACAATATCGATGCTCCCCATGGGGACACACTTGGCCTTATGTAGCCCTTGTCGAGCATTTCCTTCAGTTGCAATTTTATCTCAACCAGGTCTAGGGTGCTCATCCTATATGGGGCCTTGGATGCTGGTGCTGCTCCAGGTACCAAATCAATAGATAAATCTATCTCTCTATGAGGAGGCAATCCGGGAACCTTCACTAGGAAGAAATTGGCACACCGCTGCAAAACATGGTACTTTTGTAGCAATTTAGTTCCTCATATTCTATTTCTCTGATAGTTTTCTCATCCTTAGAAATTTATAATGCAAATAGCATGCATCCTTTTCTGCAATTACATTTGGATTGCATAAAAGTGATTAGCCTTACTGAAATGGGGTTTTTCCTGTCCTGCAACACTCTGTTTACTCCTCACTCATCCTAGCATTAAATTATTTTTTCATAGCAATCTACCTTATTTTGGTGTAAATACAACCAATATATGCCCAAAAATATGTCATACAAACTTAATGGAAACACATTCAAGTGGGATCTTGTGTGCATGTCATCGAGTTTAAATGCAGTGGACTTTACCCAATAACCAATTCTTCTTTTTGCTCCAATTTCTAGTTGAACTAACCATAGTTCTTCATGCAATTTTATGACTAGATTGCATTTTTTAGCAAGTTATGGGTTGACATAAATATAATTAGAACCTGGATCAGTTAAAATAGAAACAACTTTCTCTTTCATCTTACCTTCCATCTCAATGATGGATGCTTGGTGATTTGCTTGGAAATTGTCCACTACTACGTAAATCCTTGGCATACTCCGAGCTACTTCACCCACCGTGCTCGCCTCCTAAGCACTGTAAATCTTTGGCCCAACATCTTGTTGATGTGGATAGTCTCTTCTTTAGTGGTTCCCACCACAATTCCAACACTTGAGCGTATCTCGAACTTGAAACTTGGGTTGTGCTAATGCTAGTTGTTACACATTTTTCTTAACAACAACGTTGGATTTCAACTGAAACTTTTTTGTCTAAGATGGGTGATTAATTTCTTTCCTTTAAGATTTTCTTGCGCTAGTTATTCTTATGTCTAGTGTTTCTTTTGGCCTGCCAATTACTTTTAATATCGAGTATGTGTTTTTCTTGCTCGTAGCAATGCTCTAGCTTTTCAATGGCATCTTTCAGGGTTTGGGGTTCCAACAACTCAATTTTATCCTTGAATTCCATAGGAAACCCACTAATAAATTTATGAATTTTGGCTTTTTCATCCTTGAGAGATGGTACATACCTCAATAGTTCTAAAAACTTGGTGACATACTCATCATTGGTTAACTGACCCATTTTGAATTCATAGAACTCTTGTGCCTTACTGTCATAATAGCATTCAAACAAGTATTCCTCTCTTAAAAGCTTCTCAAACTCATCCAAGTCAACTCCTTCTCAACAATGGCTCTAAAGTTCTTTAAGTCTTCCCACCATATGTCGACTTTTCCTTTTAAACTGTAGGTGGCAACTCTAGCTTTCATATTCTTAGAATAGTCATGTATTATGAAGAATTTCTTAATTCCCAACAACCAAGCTTCTGCGTCCTTTGCTTTCTTCATATCCCCATCAAATCTGGGTGGCTTGCCTTCTTAAATTCTTTAGGCATGTGCTCCTTTTCTTTTCTCCCTGAATGATAATCATATTAGAGAAAATTTCAACTCATAAATAACCACCTAAGAAAAAATTAAGAAATTAATAAAATAATAACTTGTAGACAATTTTTGTAATATATGATTTTTACTATTTTAATTTGATCAAAATAACCCAAATAAATGTTACGTTTATCAAAATAATATTTAAATTAAATTATTA
>APFE030678149.1:209856-233823 GCA_000404065.3 Pinus taeda
ACGGGATATAAAATTTCAGGAGGAGAAAGCCATGAAGTGTTCGCTTGAGAGGGAGCTACACTTGCATGCAGATGAGGAGCTATTAGTTCCTAAGGATGAGCTTCAGGATGTGGGTCAGCCGCAGGACGAGGTTCATGGAGTGGAAGAGACCACTCATGCAGCGCCAACCATCAGAGGGCGAAAGCGTTTGACAGAAGCTGAGGGACTGGCTCAAGATGCAGAGAAAGTTGTAGGACCACCTACAGCCCAACGCAGGCAGAGACAGTCACCTGATCGGTACACTGGATACATGGCTCTTATGAGCAAGTGTGTTGTGACTGAGCCATCCTCTTTCGAGGAAGCTGTGGAGGATACCGTATGGGTAGGCGCCATGGTGGAAGAGTATGATTCTATTGTCAGAAATAATGCATGGGAGATTGTTCCTAGACCGGAAGGAAAATCAGTGGTGGGTTCGAGATGGATCTACAAAGTTAAGCAGGCAGCTGACGGGAGTGTGGAGAAGTACAAGGCAAGATTTGTTGCCCGAGGCTTTTCACAGATTGAGGGGATCGATTATGAGGAGACCTTTGCACTTGTCGCAAGGTATTCTTCCATACGGACGATTCTTTCTCTCTCAGCACAGATGGGATGGCACATTCATCAGTTGGATGTGAAGACTGCATTCCTTCCCAGAGGTTGGAGGAAGGAGGATGCTACTTCAACGGAGGTAGTGGATGCCACTGGTTACCAACAGTGGGTGGAGTCTCATGTGTGCAGGCTCAAGAGAGGCACATTGGGATATGGATTGGATGAGGTGAAGCTATGTGGCTTCACAGATACAGATTGGGTAAGGAGCCCAACGAACAGAGACATCAGGTACCGTCATATCAGAGATTGTGTGCAGCGGAGGATCATGTTACTTTCGTACATTCCAATGGAGGATCAGGATGCTGATATTTTGACGAAGGCTCTCACCAGGAGCAAATTCGAGTACCACCGAGGTAGGATAGGGGTTGCTGATAATCCATATCTTGTCGAGAGGGATTGTTGAGATTGCAACAAGATGATGGAGCTTAGTGAAAAGAGTCGCCTTCACTAAGTGGGCCCGCAGGCTATTTTTGGCGCAAGTCTATTTTTAGACTATGTCTATTTTTAGACATATGGATCATGGTCTATGGATTGCAGGTTGTTGTTTATGGATGATTGATCAAGTTGAGAAAATAGATGGACTTCTATTTTTTTTTAGATCACAGCGGAGTGACTGCTCATTCTAAATATAGAACAGTCAAATATTATTAGCTCATAATAATATTTAGACTATAACTTTGTCTTATTCTCTTGGAGCACTTCAGGATGAGCTACGGATGTGGTACATGCAGATCCCAGAAGGAAATACGTGGTTACCTATGGGATGACTAATATTTGCATGCAGGACTTCAGTTAGAACTCAAGTGAGTTGAGCTTAGTGGACTGGAGGTGTAGTTGATGGAGTTGTGTTCAGTTTAGCTTTGTTAAACTAATTGTATTTAGTCTAACTGGAAAATAGACTAGAGATGAGTTGGGTTTGATATAGGTTATTAATTAAGTTCACAAGTTTATTAACTCATAATGCACTAAAGACATTAGTTAACTGTTGGCATGTCAGTGCATGTTCATTTTCAGAGGGACAGGTGTTTTAGAGAATCAGATTGCTATCAGTTGTGACAAGTTGTGCATCGATTCTTTGCACATAAGGGATTGAGTATAGCCAATGATTTTTGCCCACGTATGTTGCCCAGCATTGTTGTAGCTTGTGCTCCAGTGATTCCAAGTAATACGTGGTTGCTTGGATTATCATCAGTTCTTGAGCAGGGTGATTGAGCAGTGGAGGCAGGCAAGCAGCGAGGGAGATTTGGAGATCAGATCTGAGCTGTATTGTGTGTAACAGAGGTGGAGATACTTGTGAGAAGTATTATGCTGTGTAATGTTACATGACTCAATCATTAATATACAGATAGTTGGGGTTGTTAGCGAGATGCTTTCCCCGGGATACATACTGTGTTAATGTGTGAATGCTCTTGATGTTTTATTGTTATTGATGCTGCTATATTGATGATCAACGTAGAGGAGCTTATGTATTGTGTATGTTTTCCGCAATAGTACATGATCAGGATAATCTCTGTTGAATATGTGTTAAATTATTCAAAATTTCTACACCCTTTGGGCCACGTCAGTTCCCTCACGACCAATCACATTAGAGGGAATCAGACCATGCCAATGAAAGGAATTTGCGGTTATGGCTTTGATTGGTGTTAGGATAAGGTTGCATGATCCTTTCTTATAAATTTAGGGCTCAATCCATTTTCTTTGCAACAAGTTTTCCTCTCCATCTCTTTCATGGCATGACTATGGGATCCCAACCTTTCTGTTTGCAATGAAGCATATGGGGATCCCATGATCGCCCCAAAGACAAGCTCTGCTACTACGTAAACTTCCTTGAGCTAGTTTTTTCGACCATAGCTCTATCATAGAGGTTTGACCAACCTCCAGATCAATGACGTGCCTCATGCCAACACTGATGATTCATTAAGGCCCCTTACAGTGCTTCCCCTCTTGGGGTTGATCCAATCCAACTCAAAGCACTTCCTGACCCATGTGCATTCCTCGTTCTTGGACAAGGAATCCCACGCATGCCGATGTAGGCACTTCTACAACCCTTACCTACCACGGGCTTGGCGTGAGCTCCTGAAAGGTCTCCACCTCACCCGCCACATGACAACAGTGTGAGAATCAATGTTGATCCTGTAAACAACTCCAAGGTGCTATGCAGAACCTTCTTGGGTTAAACTAGCTATGCCCTAGTGCAAGGGGAAGATATCCATGTCATTGATATTACATGGTTAATAGGACATTTAGGTAAAGCATATGGGGTTTGAATGACCACAAGGGAAACAAACCCTTCTACAGTGATGCAACACTTTCCATGTGGAAAAGCAACTTGTAACTTAACCAAATAAGTTAATGGAAGCAAATGCAGACCTTGCTAAGTAGACGATCTTCCATGTAAGTTTTTCATATTAATAAAAAGGGTCTCTATGCCCAATTCTTTTAAGTTTTCATTCCAAGTTCTTATGGATTTTGCTACAGCTTGTAACATGGCTTGATGTTTCTCTATTATTTATTTATCCATGTGCGTTTTACAACACAATTAACCATTTCATTTAGAATAAGGTTCAACTCAACATTATAGCTTAGTCCTTGTTATCCTATGGTTTATTACACATTTTATGCATCAAATGCTATGTGTTTAACATCCACGAGCTATTCACATAACAATTTAATTTCAATTTAGTAGCTCAGTCTTACTTAGCTTATTTATGAGTGTCATTCATCTCAAAGAAACAACGCACACATAAATATATTTAGCACGTTCATCAATATCATGTATGCATAAGGATGCATCTACATTTTCATACATTAACAACACAATTGCAATCCAAAAATCTAAAACTATTACAATTATAAAAACATCATGATTCATCAATAAATAAACAAGTACAAGTAGATACTCATCTTTTAATGTGTAGGGAAACTAAGTCTGGAACAAGGACTCTCCACCCAACCATAGACAACTGTAGTCACACTTTATTGTAGCTGTCACCCCCTAGCCAGATTTTAGAGTCTGAGGATGATGCTTGCTTAAGGGACTTGAATACAAATTTTCAACTGAAACAGATACTCCAGATGGTCTTCTTACTCAGTCCCACTAGTTTAATACCACTTCTTTGCCAACACAGGGAGTCCAGAGGCACTCTACCTTACCCAAAGTGCAAACACAATGATTCACCCCCTCCTAGGGAGTCCATAATCCATTGTAACAACTATGCAATAAACACAAGTCTTCAATCAAGTATTCCTTTGATGCTGTTTTAGGATGGCCTCTTCCTAAGCTGTGACAAGGATCCAAAGTCTACTTTCTTGATCCACAACCTCCATGGGACCCAATCTATTATAGGGCTCCAGAGATTCCATCCCAACCCACAATCTCCAGGGATCTAAGCTATTATATGGCTCTAGAGACCTCTTTCTTAAACCACAACCTCTAGGGACCCAATCTATTATAGGTTTCTAGGGATCCTATCTCTACCCATAGCCTCCAGGGACTAGAAGCTGTTACAAGGCTCCAAAGATTAACAACTCAACCCATAGCCTCCAGGGAACCAGATAAATGATCCCCTTCTCTTGTCTTCTCTTCAGCGTTGCTTGCTTATTACTCTTCATGGATGCTTGATTCCCTACCTTCTTTGTTTGCCTCTTGCATATTTGACTTCGAATGGGTGTCCTCCCTTGCATGCTTCTAGCTTGTCTTCCAATGAAAAAATGAATGTCTTCTGTTGTCTTTTTCCTTATTTTATAGGGATATCCCCCTTATGCTTGCTGCCTCGGCCTCTTTCTTAGCCAACTTCTACTGCTGCATCCTTGCTAAGTTGTGATTCATCACCCCCTTCATAATCTCTATCCTCTTTTCTTGTTGCTATTTTTCAAGCAACATGGGCATGAGTACTTCCTCTTGTAGCACATTAATTTCAAGAACCAATCCCTTGACTTCATGCATCAACCAACCTTTAATGGTTGTCCTGTAATTCAAGTTTATTTCTCTACACAAGAAACCACAACATCCCAAGCAAGCAATCCTCCTGCCCATCTCTAGAATCTGTCCCTGTTCTAAGTCCCCTTTTTTCAAATTTCACATATAGAAAAAATATTTACAATGTTTTTATGAGAGGACCATGGGTGGGGCTTTCACAGAACTTGCACTAAATTTTCCTAATTTTATTCTCTTCTAATTACCAATTATTGGCCCTCTACACCTCTAAACAAAATTCACCCAACCTTTTCCTCACTCTATCCACTCTGAAACAACACTCTGTCTTCTTCTCTCGACTCCCATCCAATCACCATGATCAACAACTCTTGGTCATCATTCTCCTCAAGATCTCTTGGCCTTTCACAATAGCGCACACACCCCAAATCCCTCCACACTACTCTGCATTCAATTTTGTCTCTACCCTATGCTCTCATCCCTCTACGCTAGATACACACTCAATGCCACTTAGCACTTATCCTTCAACACCTCAACAACATACTTAGCACTCTGCCCTTGACCTTCATACAATTTTCATATTATATCTCGACCTTGTCTATGTTACTGGCTCTATCGTCCTCTCTCAACATCTTTCTCACACACCAAATCTCTCGACAACCAATACTCTATTTTTATCCACACCAGTCTAACTTTGCATTATAGAGTTTTTTTCCTTTGCTACATACGAAACACTTCAATCCTTATTGTCATTCACACACTATTCGAGAGAGTACTCTAGCATGGCTTACCATTCTACTGTTCCATTTTTCTTTTAGCCACAACAACACACTATCGATTATCTTAATATCATAGTATGGATTTCCATGCTTATTAATTGATCACAGTGCTCAGAATGTACTTCAGTATGACTCAACGATCTTCAATAAAGAGCCTGCGTATGGGCACAATTTACTCAACCGATAGGAACATGCATGACCTACATTGTTGCTTTGTAATGCACATAAGACTCGAGGATAACAATATGAAACACACCATTATAGATCATAAATTATTGTATGAGTCCTCTTTCCTATAAGTCTTTTATGATTTAATTCTTCGTGGTGTGAGGGACACTCTAGTATGGCTAATTTTGATTAAGCCAAGCAATTCAATTATGTGTCCTTCTTTCTGTTTCTAGAAGTCAATTACAGAGTCTGCAACTCAATCTTTCGTAGACTATCAGAATGCTGATAACTTGTTCAAACCACACCTACCAATTGTAGACCAATGCTACATCTAGCATAACTGCCAAATATGGAACATAGTGCCAAACTGGCTATCGACCCAGTCATGTTGTTCTAACTCCAGCTACCAACCTATTCTAGCCTCATTAACCATGCTCTAAAGAGCTACCACTCTTGGCATAACTGCTTAGTATAGTCCAGAGAGCTAAACTAGTTGTTGACCCATTCATATCCATATGCCCATAGAGTTAAGCCCCATAATGATTTTCCAATACACACCCACAATATTTCTCAATGAAATAAACTTGTAATGCTTTATATATGGCCTAAATGTCCCTGGTCACATAACACACAAAAAATGTCATAATACTGAGTCCTAGAGCACTTTTTGTCATCTTCTAGAAGCATCAACTGACATGAATATTTCTGTCTCCCCAAATTTGTTACGCTAGGCCTTTTTAAACATGCCTCACCTCTAAAATGGCGGGGAAAATCCTTTTGGTTTACGTCTCCCTGTATGACCTCCCATCAATTGTGTTGCACCAATGGAATATCCCTCGGGATTACGTGGCCTTGTCACTTCATACTTCTAAGCTCTACCTTTTTTCACACCACAGTGTCCTGGAGCTATATCAACCCGCAGGAAACTACATGAGTGCGTTTGTTTTCATCTGGGGTAAACCTTCCAAGCTTACGTGTCCCAATGGGACCTCACACTACATATATGGACCAATCATAAACTACCCGAAATGATGTGTGTTTTGTAGCACGCTGACCAGTTTGCCACTTGTAGTAGTTGCCAAATGTTAAGCTCCAAGTGGTTCCACGTCATCCATTTTCGACCCACTTGGCCACTCGAAAATGCCAAATCTGCATGCCACATGTCATTGTCCTAGAATTCTACATGTTGATATTTTTTCACGTTGAAATCATTATGGGACTCTAATTTTCTTACATTAACTTGTCATAGTGGCTCCCAACTGCTCTCCATGTCATATCTATTTACCAATGGGACTATGCCACTTATCCTTCTACCTTTTGTCCATTGTTCTGCCACTGTTCCATGTTGAATTCCACGTCCTCATGGCTCCATTTCCCTGAATGTTTAAACCTCCATCCTTTGGATATTCCAGGGTTAGACCTTCCAGGGTGATGTGTTTTGTGGGATCTTCCATATGCCAATATCCACTCGTTCCTCCTACCAACTGTTCGACCATGTTTCCACTACACCAACCCTGATGCATCACCATTTACCATTGTGGTTTTTTGTGTACCCCCCTATGTGGTTTCATGGTAAATGGGGAGGGGGCCCCACTTTTAACGTGTTTCATCGATCTCCTGATTGGCAGTATGGGAAAAATGTACAACGTGGACCCCCCTTTGTTTCTAACCCGTGAGATGGCATGGCCCCCTACATTTTTCATGATTTTTTGGTGGGGATGCTTGGCACTAGATGTGTCGATATAATTGATCACCATTTAACCTCAACCTTCCACCAACTGCACCTCCAAGGGCTTTGACATGTTTGGCCAAACGCCAAACTAGCACCAACAATGGAGTTCACTAACTTTGGATTCTTTGCAACCTTTGACCCCTTTTGTCATGCTTAACTTTGACTGGAAATAACTTTTGATCCAGGGGGTATTTTTTGGACTTCAAACTACCATTGGAAATCTCTTTTTGAGCACTATCCAACTGTGCTGCTTCCAAGAGCATCTAAGACAATTTCTCTAAGTAGAAATGTTATCAAAACCTGAGCCATATAACCACCATAAAGGTCTCCCTCTAAGCTTGAAACTTCATGTACATGAATTCCAAACACCCTATGCATCTAACATCAATGCTATCCTAGTTGACATCAATATCAGCACACTTGATTCCACTTGCTAGCCTAACAATTTCAACTATCCAACAATATCCCCCTTTGGCATTGATGATAACACCTCATCATTAATGACCACTCCTCATACTACACTCAACCAACACAATGTATTTTAATGAATGGATGTCATTAATATTTCTCTTCCCTACTTGAACCGCCAATAGATTTTTCTCCCCCTTTGACATAAATGGGAAAGGGTTACAAACTACTTTCTCTCCTTCTCTTGTAATTAATGTCTAAATGTTGGGATACTCACGTGCATTCTCCTTTTCAAACTCTTGTTCTCAAGGGCTAATATCTCTTCAACGAGGAACTTGAAGTTTTCCATCCAATCTCAACTACAAACATCATGGGAAAAGACACTTGCAAAAATAAGCATTAGAAAAACAAGACCTTGTGTCTTCTTGTAGCTTCTCCTCCACTTCTAGAACACTGGGAATATGTGATATGCTCCCTCTAAACATAAACCATCTCTTTTATTACAAATCCAGTTCTAGACACTTCATGGATGCTGGATTTCTCTCTTTGACAATGCATATTTGTACTAATCCACACTGCAAATGGTACTGCTACTGCTGCAAATACCAATTGTTAGTGATGCATTTTGGCTAGATGTTCACTTCTGTTGATGCTTCTAAGACTGTGCTCACTTCCCTTGAGCATCCTAACAATCAAGTATTCCAATCTGCGTAGCTCTTCTGCCTATCCTGTGCTACTTTCAGATTATTCTTGATTACCTACATTTCCTATTCCATTTACGCCAACATGTATGGTCCAATAAACACCCTTTTAACTAGATCACTCCAACTAATGGGAGTATTGCAACTCCACCCATACAATGCCTCAAATAGACTCATCTTTAAATATTCCTGATACCCATTGTTGTAAGTGAAATCTACGAGTGGAAGATACTCTTCCCACTTTCACTGCTGATGCATCACGTACATCCTCAACATGTCTTCCAATATCTTGTTGACACTCTTTGTCTATCCATTTGTCTGTGGATGATAAGTTGTACTAAAGGCCAACTCTGTGCCCAAACCTACAAACAACTCCTTCCAAAACATGGGAGTGAACTTTGCATCTCTGTTTGAAAAAATATTCTTTGGAACACCAAGCAATCTAACCACATATATGATGAACACATATGCTACATCGCTAGATGAGAATGTAGACTTCACTGGAATGAAGTGTGCAATCTTTTTCAACCTGTCCACAATAACCATGATGGAATCATGCTGTCTCACTATCCTTGAAAAACTTGTGATAGTCCATGGAAATGACCTCCCATTTCCACTCTGGAATCTCAATCGATTGTAACAATCCACATGGATGCCTAAAATTTGAGTTTACCTCCTGATAATCCAAACATCTAGCCACAAACTCTGCTACATCCTTCTTCAGATTCGACCAATAATAAAACTTCTTCACTTCAGTCAATGTCTTCTAATAGCCTGGGTGACCTGAATATGGTTTTGCATGAAACTCCCTCAAGATAACGTTCTTGAGCTCACTGTTGTCTGGAACATATATCCTCTCTCTAAACCTGACCAATCCATCCATTGTAAGATAATAGTCCACATCCTGTGGACTTGCACCTGTACCTATACCACTACCTGTACCTGTACCTATACTTTTTTGCAACCTGTGCACAATGTCCATATACCTGTCATCCCGTTGACCTGCTCGCAAGATCATATCCTGTAAATCTATCCCATAGGAACTCATAATTGCTATATAATTTACCTGTATCCACCTGCTAAGAGAATTTGTGACCCTGTTCTCCTTTCCTTTGATGTATCTGATCTCAAAATCAAACTCACTGATCGGGGCCAACCATTTAACTATCCTGGTGTTTAGATTGGGCTGATTAAACATGTATCTCAACCCACTATGATCACTCATCAGTACAAACCTCCTACCAAGAAGATAGTGCCTTCACATATTCAATGCATGAATAATCACTACCAACTCAAGATCATATGTCGGATAGTTATTCTCATGTTCATTTAGTTTCCGTGATTCATAGCATATCACCTGTCCATCCTACATAAAGACCCCACCAAGTCCTCTCTTGCAAGCACTTGTACATACTACAAACTCTCTGTCTAGATATGCGATCTTTAACACTTGAGCATGTGTCAACAATTGCTTAGGCTGCTCAAAATTGGCTACAAACTCCTCTGTCCATTCAAACTTATTACCTTTCCTCTACAAAGATGTAATAAGATAAGAAGTATGAGAGAATTTCCTAATGAAACTCTTGTAATAACTTGCTAACCCCATGAAATATCTCACCTCATCAACATTCCTAGGAGATGCCCACTCCATGATGGCCCTTATATTTTCTGGATCTAGTACTATGCCCTCCTTGGAAGCAACATGTCCCAAGTAATGCACCTCTGTATGAAAGAAGCTGCACTTGCTAAGCTTGGCTCAGCATGCTCTTCTTCATTCTTGGAGTATATAAAGATGTCATCAATGAATACAATAATAAACTTTTCCAAAAAGGGAGCAACACACTATTCATCAAACACATAAATGTAGCGGGGGTAGTAGTAAAACCAAATGGAACTACAACAAACTCATTATGGCCATACCTGGTCTGAAAATCTATCTTATAAATGTCCTCCTCTTTAATGCATACATGATGATATCTAGATCTTAGATCAATCTTAGAGAACACTACTGCTCCCTTCAGTTGATCAAATAAGTCATCTATCCTCGACAACAAATACTTGTTCTTGATGGTCACTTTGTTCATTTGTTTGTAGTCAATGCATAATCTGAGAGTACCATCCTCTTTTTCACAAACAATATTGGTGCACCCCAAGGTGATACACTTGGCCTAATGTATCCCTTGTCAAGCATCTCCTTTAAATGGCCCTTCAACTCTACCAACTCGGGTGTGCTCATCTTGTAAGGTTCTTTTGATGTTGGAGCTGCCCTTGGCACTAACTCAATATAAAAGTCTACTTCCCTATGAGGTAGAAACTATGAAATCTCTGTGGGAAACACATCCCGAAACTGCTGTAGAACTGGGTACCTTCTCAAAACATCTTCATACTCAACTTCCTTGCCTTTTTCGCTAGAAATATGCACTTCAAATAACACACACCCTGTAAGACCCTTGGTTCCCCATTGTCGTCCAAGAACTCAATATATTTGTCATAACAATCCGCCTTGGTCCTATGAAGGTACAACCAATCCATGCCCAATAACATACTGCATGATCCCAATGGTAATACATTGAAATGTGTTGTGGTAGGCCTACCATTCAAATAAAATGCACAAGCTCTTACTCAATGATGAACTCGGTTCTTCATACCTGTAGTCAACTGCACTAACCAAGATTCTGCATGCACTTATTTATTCAAACCACACTTATTCACCAATTCAGGACTAACATAACTATAATTAGATCCACAGTCGATCAAAATAGAAACAACTTGATCACAACGCTTACCATCCATCTCAACAATAGATGCATGATGGTATGCCTGTCTATTATCCAGTGCTGCATAGATATTAGGAAAACTTTGATCAAAATCCCCAACAGTATGTGCCTCCTATGCACTATATATTTGCAGCCTACCACCCTGATTGTCTCTTAAGGTGTTCCTTACCGCATGTCCAACACTCCAACTGCCTAATATCATTACCTCTATGCTGTTGTTATGGTCCATGTGCCTACCTAGCTACATTGAACTTCTTTTGTGGTGCCATATTTACTTTCTCTTCTGCATTCTGAGGCCTTGTTATTTTCGGTTGCCATTTACCTTCGCCTTTACCTTTCCCTTTCCATCCTTGCTGAGATTCATTCTTACACTTTGAGTGTTCATAGCAATGCTTAAATTTCCCAATAACTTCCTCAAGTGACCGAGGCTCATCATACTCAATCCGATCTCTAAATGCTAATGGAAAACCACTGACAAATCGCTAAAATTTAGCCTTCTCATATTCAAGATACGATACATGCCTAAATAGCTCCAGTAAATTTGTTGTATACTCCTCATCTGTCATCGATCCCATATTTAGCTCATATAATTCTTTGGCCTTACTATCGTAGTACCTTTCTAATAAGTACTTCTTCTTGAAAATCTTCTTGAATTCATGTCAACTCAAGTTCTCTATCCTGATGTCTTTGAACTGCCTCACATCTTCCCACCAGATATCTACTTTAGGTCTTAGGTTGAAGATAACTACTTTGGCCTTCATATTATATGTGTAATTATGCAACTCAATGAAATTTTTCATCCCAAGTATCCATGCCTTAGAATCTTCTGGCTTCTTCACATCTCCATAAAAATTAGGTGGCTTTACTTTCTTAAATTCATCTAGAAAGTATCCCTATCACCCCTCCTGTAAGGATGATAACGATAATGATCATAATTCCTATCAGAACCAGAAATAGAGTAATACCTGTTTCCATCACCTCTCCTATTCAGAGTAGCCAACAACCTGCCATCCCTCACTATGTCATCTCTATCCGACCTGTGACCACCATGAGACTTACTACCATATGCCCCATTAGTTTTGTCCTCTTGCCCATGGCTGATCGAAGTGGCCCCTGTCACTACAATTTTGACAAACTCTGAAGAAGGCATTAACCTCTGCTTGTTTCTCTTGTGCCTGCATGCTTTTGTCATTGTCCACATTACAAATCCTTTTTTCTTCCTTCAAGCTTCCCAATGTATCTGCTAAGTCAGAAGAATGCCCAACACCACGCTTCTCATCTTATTCATAGGGAGAATATCTGTAGTCTACCATCTTGCTAGTCATTTCTAATTTCTTTCTTGCAAGGCATACTATGTCAGCTAAAACAAATCACAATAAACAAACGTACCTTAACATAATTTGAGGAGGATATATCATCTTCAAGATAGACTAATCATCATAGTACATTTATAACATAATCATGACAACATATATACATATAATACATAAGCATATAACCGTGTAACCATCATTCTATCTAGAGTCTAGTCATCAATGCATGATCATATCAACTACACATACCATGAACTCATGCATGAAAACAATAACCATACCAATGTGCACTGAAAATATGCAAGCATGAACAACATGTAACCAATCATACACTCATGATGACACATTCCACGAAAAAACCCTCACTTTCACATGGAAACATCACCAGAACCATTACCGACACCATGCACATGCAACAAGCATATAGACCACAAGATGATTAACACGTGCAATCAACATTAGTGCATGAACAAAGCACACCACCCGTCTAGTCCAAGGGGTGAACCATGCTCTGATACCACTCTGTGGTATCAAATATGACCCAAAGAGAGCATACCCGCTCTGATACCACTCTGTAACACCTGCATCCCACATCTACCCAAGTAACTGGCCTAACACAATAAATATGCGACGAGAGGCCACTATAATGGGATTCAACCTCCTAGGTGACCTTAAGGAAGTGGAACCAATGGAAACACACCAAACGAACCTTCCACATCAGCAAAAAAACTCCCAAGAGCCAACTCAACCACTCAGGTAAGCAACCCATGAGACCAACTGAAGTTTTAGACCATTAAACTCCCAAACGCTCCCTTGATATAGACATGAATGCATCTAAGAGGCTCCACATGATCCCACAACATAGGTATGCATGCATCTGAGGAATTTTATCCTCATACCTATGCTTGAGTAGAATTTTCTCTATAGATTAGCTACCTTTGATACCATGTAGAAATTTTGCAAATTCTCTACAAATCTACCTCTGAGATCTATGTAGAAAATCTGACTGTAGATTAACTCGATAATGCAATATACCAAAGCAAAATACTATAATCTACTTCTACTATCAAACTCACAGAAGCTTAAAGATCGAGCTAAATCAGAGCTGAACACATATAACCATAAGAAGAAGAATCAATACACATGAAACACAGAAAATACTCAGGGGAAAGCCTCAACTAAAGAACCCCACTATCTGTATTATCATATAAGGTGGAAATACATCATAATTATACAAAGCCTTAGCTCTCATAGCTAGCCAACTCTCAGTACAATCCTCCTGGATGCTCACAGGCAAACTTGGCTTCTCACAAGCCTTCTCCTTTGCCCTCCAAGCTCCTATTTCCTTGTGCAGTTTCCCCTGGGTGATCTTACTGTTACCAAGTGTAACACTGATCTCTCACACTGATCTCACACCCTATAAAACTGCACAATCCTCAAGGAACCTTCCCTTGACTGCATGGATGAGCTCCCTTAATAGGAAAACACATGCAACTGATAGTAACCTGTCCTTGACATTTACTCAACTGGGTCTTTCTCTGAATAGACATGCATGAGTTTCTGATGAAGGAATCTTCCATTATCTGGAGTACATTGATTGAGTGCATGCATGCATCAACTGACTGATAACTCACAATTAGTTACTCAAACAGTTTGGAACTAATTCAACTGGACTTAACTCAGTAAACTGAGCTAACTAATTACAACTCAAATATAAATCACCCTTATCTCCTTAATTTAAGGGATAACTATTGCATGACTGCAGAATGACTTCTAACTTGAATTTCTCCAACTAATTAATCCATAATGAATTAATTAATTAATTCCAAGCAGCTGGTGAGACTAAATTCGAATTTAATTCACAATTTTAATTCAAGGATAAATTAAAATTGTAATTTTTGGATTCTATTTTTATCATTTCTTTTTGCTATTTTCAACACTCCCTCTCAACAAGAAAGGAATTCAACTTGATCCCAAATGGAACACTTCTCTCTAGTGTTGTTTCTCTTGCAACTCCAGAAACGAAAAAGACATCCAACCTGAATCAGTATGATGCATCTGTCATCAAAGTCTCTGATTGCTATTGCCTCTATCAATTGAAAACTCTACGCTTTTGCTGACTCAACCTTTCTGCAATGTTGTCAATCCTTCTCTGCGTTCTTCAGTATCTAACTGCTCTATCCTCGACCACTTTGATCTCTGACTGTATCAATCCCACTGATTCCTCCCACTACTATGTACTTTGGACTCTCGTAGTAAGATTCGATCCATGAGATAAAACCTCTCAATGGACCCTGCCCAATTTTAGCCTTCTTGGGGCTATCACTTCACATCGCCCCACCTCACACCTGGAGTTATGGATGCATGTGATCCCTCCACTGATTCTAATTGTGGCTCCTCCACAATTGTCTGAGACTTCTTCTGGGGCTGCATGTTGAGAGGTAATTTACTCTCCCTCTCAACCACCAAGTCTCTAACATTTGCCTTGCTCCTCAAGGCTTTGCGTGCATCTTGAACCTTAAGAGCATACAGGTTCTTGACTCGTGAACTGATCTTCTCCACATGTCTCGTGGTGATGTGTCTAAGGAAAACCTTTCCCTTACTGAAGACAACATCATAGCCTTTGTCCTCCAGCATCACGACCGATACCAAGTTCTTCTTTAGTCCTGACACATACTTCACATCTGTCAAGGTGATAGAAGGTCCATGCTCCCTCTGAAAAGCAATTGTGCCCACTCCTAAAACACTAAAACTTTCATTGTCACCCATCTCTATGCGAATCTTGAGGTCTTTCTCCTCCAAGGTACTAAATAAACTTTTATTGCCGGTCATGTGGAATGAGGCTCCACTGTCAAGATACCAACCACAACCCATCATCGATGACACCATGCATGCGATGAGGGTGAAGTCCATTTTGTACTGAGAGGCTAATGCCTCACCTTTTGATCCTTTTGAGGATCCCTTCTTGGACTTATTCGATGGGAAATTAGTCGCATAATGACTCATCTCATGACAATTAAAGCATCTCACTTTAGACTTGTCAACCTTCTTCCCTCCATGAGAAGAATTCGAGTCAGAATGGGACGCCTTCCCCTTCCATTTCCTTGCCTTACTTGCTAAGGCCATATTTTCTTCATCATCATCCTTGGATGAAGAACCATCTCGTATGCTCCTCCTGATCTCCTCCTGCATGAGATCTGACCACAATCGTTCCCAATCCGACAGTTTCTCCCTTCCATTCACAGAGTCGTAGTAGCTATTCCAACTCTTTGGAAGGCCAAGGAGAGCAAGGCTCACCATATCATCATCGACAGTAGTTATTCCCACACTTCCAAGCTCATCTCTGCAAGTGGTGAGCTTGTTTAGATATGTGGAAATAGTATCGCCATTCTCCATCTTGATTCTTCGAGCTTATCCTTGAGCGCCAATTTCCTTTGGTCGCTACTGTTCTGGTAGAGGTCCTTCAATGTCTTCCACATTGAATATGGAGTATCCTTCCCATGGAGACTCGAGACAATATGGTCTTGAACTCCCTCAAGGATGATCTGTCTCACCCTCGCCACACACTTCTTCCACTCAGCCAACTCTTGTGCATTAGTTGAACCTGGCTTTGGGATTTCTTAATCAATGAAATCCTTCAAGTTGTTGTCTTCTAATACAACCTCCATGCGATCTTTCCATGCTATGTAATTTGAGTTGCCTTCTAAGGCATACTCGAGTCTCAAGCCATAGAACGCCATTGGCCAACCTTGAAGTATGATAAGATTCGATTTGCACCTGCAACCCCGAACTTCAAACTTCGAATTCTCTTCTCCGTATACTGTTCACAGCTACAATAAACTAGGCTCTGATACCATGTAGAAATTTCTCTATAGATCAGTTACCTCTGATACCATGTAGAAATTCTACAAATTCTCTACAAATATACCTTTGAGATATATGTAGAAAATCTGGCTGTAGATTAACTCGATAATGCAATATACCAAAGCAAAATACTATAATCTACTTCTACTATCAAACTTGCGGAAGCTTAAAGATCGAGTTGAATCAGAGCTGAACACATATAACCATAAGAAGAAGAGTCAATACACATGAAACACAGAAAATACTCAGGGGAAAGCCTTAGCTAAAAAACCCCACTATCTGTATTATCATACAAGGTGGAAATACATTAGAATTATACAAAGCCTTAGATCTCATAGCTAGCCAACTCTTAGTACAATCCTCCTGGATGTTCACAGGCAAACTTGGCTTCTCAAAAGACTTCTCCTCTACGCTCCAAGCTTTTATTTCCTTGCGCAGTTTCTCCTGGGTGATCCTACTGTTACCAAGTGTAACACTGATCTCACACCCTGTAAAACTGTACAATCCTCAAGGAACCTTCCCTTGACTGCATGGATGAGTTTCCTTTATAGGAAAACACATGCAACTGATAGTAACATGTCCTTGACATTTATCTCAACTTGGTCTTTCTCTGAATAGACATGCGTGAATTTCTGATGAGGGAATCTTCAGTTATCTAGAGTACACTGGTTGAGTGCATGCATGCATCAACTGACTGATAACTCACAACTAGTTCCTCAAACATTTTGGAACTAATTTAACTGGACCTAACTCAGTAAGCTGAGCTAACTAATTACAACTCAAATATAACTCACTCTTATCTCCTTAATCAAGGGGTAATCTCCTTAATTTAAGGGATAACTGTTGCATGACTGCAGAAAGACTTCTAACTTGAATTTCTCCAACTAATTAATCCATAATGAATTAATTAATTAATTCCAAGCAGCTGGTGAGACTAAATTCAAATTTAATTAACAATTTTAATTCAAGGACAAATTAAAATTGGAATTTCTGGATTCTTTTTTTTATCATTTCTTGTTTCTATTTTCAACAGCTTGAGAATCTGATATTTGTGCCACTTTTTCAGGCCCATAGCCCAGGTCACTTCCCATAACTCAATGACACTTTCAGAAATGAATTTACACAACATAAAAATGATGCATTTGAAAAAACAATGACAAGGTCTAGAGTGGACCCCTAGTAGCCACGACAGGCATTTCGTCAAACATGTCACAAATATGTAATCGACAGGTTTAAACAATAGCTCTGAGCATAGGGGTCTCATACTTTTCTGATAATCACTAAGAAGCATTCTTCCATTATATCATTAACTATATTATCGTCTATTAGGTCATAGATACATTATCCATTCATTTACAAATCAAAACACGAGGAGAGCCATACATCATCACTGTCATAATACATGCTTATAAGGAGCATAATAACATCATCAATATCAAGGATATATCAACCACATAGTCCACATATAAACCAATACATTTACACATAAGATGTAAAGGAAAGAACCTCTTATTAATGAATGCAAAATCTAACCCGGGATGGGACTACCACGTTCCACCTGACCATAGAATGACTGAGCCAATTCTCTCTTCATCCATTCATCCCCGTGCCATATTCCAAGCATGAATGTAGGACTCCAACCAAAAGAAACAACTAGGGCGTTTTGAGGCTACACCACCTCACCCTCATCAATAGAAACTAGGATTTACCATAATCCATCCCGAATCACTAAGACAAATAATAAACATGTAATAACAGGCTCTACCATAATCTCCACCAGATCACTAGGCCAAAACAAGAATGGATGCTACGAGATTTCTTCACCCATACCATGAGGAATTTTCCTATCTCCTAGTCTCTCAGGCTTTACCGTAATCCACACCGGATCATTAGGCCGTAAAGTGAGACCCACTCTTTAGGATTTACCTCATATCCCATACCGGGATTACTAGGCCTGATGGAGATCACCCACCTCTAGGCTTTACCATATATCCCGCCATTCACTGGTCGAGGATTCCTAGGCCCACAGAGGCAACAAAAAATTTGGCTTTACCATAACCCATAGTACGGTTCAGGGGTTACTAGGCCATGTGTTCTATTATTCAGAGATCCACTTCATTCAGCTTCGAATCCATCCGACAATCTAGCTCAACCAAAACATGAGAATCCCATCACACCATGGCTATCTAGAAATGACAAGGCTAGGCTAAAAACACTGTCACACCTGGAAAAACCCATGCCATACAACAAAGAACCACATGCAATACCATGCATGCCAAATCTAGTAAGGAAAACATGCATGCAAATAGATACCTACAAAGAATCTTGCTGTAGATACTTGATCCTTCTCTTCCTTATTTTCTCCTTCCTTCCTCTTACCTTATTTTCCTTTCTTGATCCAATGCCAAAGTTCTCCAAGAAAAATCTAAGTGTCCAAGAGTGAGAGAGAGAGAAAGAGAATAATGAGAGAGCTCCAAAAGTGAACTGACAAAAGGTACCAAGTGATCCTCAAAAGCCTTTTTTATCAATTATGCCTTTATTTTCTTCATTTTCCTCCTCACATGAAACTTGTGACCAAAACTTCCTTTTATCCTAATTTCCATTATTTTCATAAATAAATGTGCCAAAAATTCCATTTTTCCTTTGCCAATTTCCTTAGCCATAGTAAACCAAATGAATGCCCACACTAGGATGTCTTGCCCAACATTCAACTTGGAATAAGTGTCCCATCAACCGTGGTTATTATTTTTTCCTTTAATAACTTTGATTACATGGAATTTTCACCAGCGCTGTTATATAGCTCTAGACACTTCATGGATGATGGCTTTCTCTATTTTCCAATGCATCTTTATACTAATCCACACTGCAAATGGTACTACTAATGTTGCAAATACCAATTTTTAGTGATGCATTTTGGCTTGTTGTTCACTGCTACTACTACTTCTGAGATTGTGCTCACTTCCCTTGAGAATCCTAACAATCAACTCTTCTCACCCTAATATCACAATTCTAAAAATGGGGAATGATTCTTAAATAACACTAATAGTATTAACAAATTGATATCCATTGGATAGTGCAGTAGGTAAACTCCCATGAATTCATTTCAAAAAGAGATGCCCATTTATACAAAAGGTTTCTCCATTTGAACCAAAGAATACCAATTGACAATTAAGGAAACTATAGATCTTGCACAAATTGTGTTCATGAACCCAAAATAGCTAGGCATAATCAAATTTCCAACTTAAATAAAATAAGGGTATTTCACCCAAGATGCAAACCTTTCATTTCTTGAGAAATCAAATCTTCCTAAGAGCAAGGAATGATGCCTAATTTTTCTAAGAAAGAAACTCCACCTGAGCCTATGCTATCTTCTCTTTTCTAATATATTTGCATTTTCCTTCTTACTTCTGCTTGGGGACTGATCTTGTGGACCTGATCTTGCTTTGAATACCTTATTATTCCACACTTCTTCTGCAACTTCTCTTCTTCCAACAATATAAATTGATGTGAGATCCCTCTTGAACCAAGTTCATTGCAGTTTCCTTTTGTTGGCATTATGGATAGTGTGTTAGCGTAGATGTCAACCTGAATCATGATCTCATTGCACTATTTCAACTTGGATCATGATCTTGTCACACTATGGATAGTTTCACACTCTTGTAGATTGACAATATATTTATAGGAGGATGCAAAGGTGCCTGGCTAGGTATTGTCTCCTTATGATGTCTTGATAGTTGTAGAGGAGTTTAAGGAAGTTGGATAGGCTCTGGACATGCCTAATAAAGTGAGGAAGAAATATGGTATAGTTCTAGGTAGAGGATCTCATCATTTCTTGAAATTTACCCATCTTCACTAGGAGTAAACTATGCACAATGTGAAAATTCTTTATTTTCACTAGGATCCCTATGTCAATAGTGCAACAATATTCTCTAGGACCATGTGTTATCCAAGCAACGATGCCTATAGGTAAAAAAAAATTAAAAACCAAGGGAAAAACCAATGAATTTCCCATGGAATTCATGCACAAGTTAGATTTAACATTCAATTGATGCAGTCAACAAATCCGTCAATGAAATCAAGGGATTTTCCCATGGTAATCTTGAGAAAGAAAATCTATAAATTGACAAGGAGTTCGATCAACTATGTGTGCAATTTTCATGAGTTAAATCAAATATTTTTTGGAACAGGTGATTGCACCAGTGCACTAAGGTTTAGCAATATTAAGATTCAAAGAGCTGATGGTCTAGTTTTGGTAAGCATTTCTTACATATTCTTATAAACCTGGATCGATCAAACTATGCTTGTGCACACCACAAATCAGTATGTCACCAATGGGTGAGCATGCATGAGTTGTATAACGATTAATTAATCTCCAGTATAAGTGCACAAAGACTATGTTCTGAACAAGATTTCATTGTATATATTTTTGAGAATCAATTTACATAGAGGTATGTAATGGCCATATATTTTATGCGATGATCTTAAGCATCAACTATGTGAGATCAATGTGCTATTATATAGAAACAAAGAATGTCATTATGTGGCCTTAAGTAATTCTATTTTCTAATCTTATGGTTTATAGTTGATTAGGAATTTGGTCAACATTTCCTTGCAGGGATATACACATAGATATTTTCAGTGGATCTAAACCTTCCACTGAATAAGTGCATCGATGATCTATTTTCTAAACTTGTACTACACAAAATGTGCATTTTTATGGTCACACAGTGAATGTGTGAAAGGATTTTATCATCACTTACATATTTAAGATCATAGAGATATGATTGATGGTATACTGACTTAGTTTGTACACACAAAAAAGTGCGCATAGTTAATGAGCTGAGACTGTTAGGGATTTTGTAGAATGATTTCATTTATATATATATATTGATGAATTCTATTGAAAAGGACTTGTTGCAGAGGATAATGTTTTCAAAGATATGTATGGAAAAGACTTATATGGAGAAAGTCATTAATGTTATGAGTTTATTGAGTTGAGTGACTTAGCTCATTCCTATTATGAAGGACGTGTATTGACTTATTGTAGGAATATATAGGCTATGTTGTAATGACCCTCACTAATACCATATTTTTTTAATTAATATCAATATTTTTACTATCTATGGTTTCCACTTCTAATCTCTATGGTTTATTTTTTACTAGACATTCTCAAATATATATACATAGAAAACTTGTCCTTCCAGTGCTTTTTCATATAATGGATACAATTATAACAAACCTCAATTTTTTTTCCTATATCAATACAACATTGTTGGCATTATGATTCAAGTGCTGTCCTTGATGGCAACTCACTCAGAGGAATGATACAGGTGATGGCAACTCACTCAGAGGATAGATCATAGTGCAGCAGGTAAACAGAGAGATATACGCAGGTTGACCATGAAGAAAGGGCGTATATACGCGGGTTAGCGAAGCAGAATGGATGTACACGTATACACACGGGTTAATAAGAGTAAAGGCACGTACATGATGGGAATCATGGTTTTGGTCCATGGTATTTGGTCCAAAGTGACGACCCCATGTATTGGGTTCATGGTATTGTTTCTACATGGTTTTGGACCATGGTATTGAGAGAAGCCTAACCTATATAACGAGAAGATCATTAGGCCAAGAAGGGGGTGCAAGGGTGAGCAAGGAATGAATGTCTGACGAAGTGCGAAGATATAGTATTGCTGGTTATTGGTTTGTGCTGCTTGGATTGGGTTGATATAACAGAGAAGGTACAAGTAATTATCTTTAGATTTGTACGCGGGTTGTATGAGGTGAAAGCACGTATACACGCGGTTTTGGTATAGTAAAGTGGCGTATGCATTATGAGATTTGGTTTTTCAGGGTGCTGTTGATTCTACTGGTTGTTGCAGAGTTCTGGGCTCTGGTTTGCGTTCTATGTTTTTGATGACAGGGTTTCAGTGATTCAGTTTTGGGTGATTTAGAGATTTATGATGCAAGTATAAGTGGATGATTGTATTGCAGCAGTGATTGTTTTTTACTTATGGATCCAGTCTGAAAATTGATGAAACGTGGTCCCTGAAGAAAAGAAGGTTGCAGCCTGCTGTAGGTCAGCACCTACGTACTAGTATATCCGCTAGTATAAGAGCTAAGGGGGTTGTAGCTCCCTTCCAGAAGTAACTGGAAAACGAGAGAGGGTTGTAGCCCTTTGCAGGTTGTAGCCTGCGTACTGGTAAAGGATTGCACCAGTACATTGTAAAAGAAGTTTCTTATTAAAGGAAGAAAGAGACAAATTGCAGCAGGTGGTTTTCACCCACATTGGGTTTCCACCTTATATCATGGTGTTCATGTGTGCTTCTTATGTGTGATGATCTGTACTGTTTTACTACACCTGTTTACTGTTAATGTGGTTAATAATGTTCTGATGCATTTACTGAAGATAAGCTAACCGAATCTTAAGATTGTTGCATATACGCTTGTTTCATTTAATACAGTCGTGTATATACGCGTATATCCTTAACTGAAGTCGCGTATGTGAATCTGAGTATGAAGATGAAAATTTTTTACTGATATGATAATACTAATTCACCCCCCTCTCAGTATTATTTCCAACAATTGGTATCGGAGCCGGTCCTTTTGAAGAAGCTTGATCGCTTGAAGGAAAAGATCCATCAGAATGGCTAATCCAGAAAAAGAGGCACATATCAGGCCACCAGTCTTTGACGGGAGCAATTTTACCCACTGGAAGATAAGAACCACAACATATCTACAATCACATGGAGCAGAAGTTTGGGGAATCGTAGAAAGTGGATACAATTTCTCATCAGTAGTTCCTACAGATGCAACCGAGAAAAAGCAATATGAGCTCAATACCAAAGCTGTTACTGTCTTATTGGGAAGTTTGACACAATCAGAATTTATGAAGATCATGCATTACAAATCAGCTAAGGAAATATGGGACAAAATCATTCTAAGCTACGAAGGAGATGAACAAGTAAAAAGAGCAAAGCTTCAACCTCTTAGAATCTGGTATGAAAATCTTAAGATGCATAGTAATGAAAGCATAGCTAATTACTTCTTGCGTATGGATGAGATTGTAAATGTATGATGGATTTGGGTGAAGAATTTAAGGAAGTTGTCTTAGTTGAAAAGGTTTTGAGATCCCTGTTTGCTAAATTTGATTCCAAAGTGTCTGCCATAGAAGAAAAGGAGAATCTGCAGAAAACCACCATGTCACAGCTTCACGGAATCTTAACTGCTTTTGAGATGCGAAAAGAAGGACCATCAGAAGCTGCATTCGAAGCATCAGGATACATGTCAGAGGAAGAAGATGAGGTAAATTTTGTTAAGAATATTGAATGGGGAACTGGAAGATTCAAAGATAAGCTACCTTTCAAATGCTTTTCATGTGGTAGAGTTGGTCACTATGCTGCTAGATGCTCTCATAACAAAGGAAAGATGTTGGAAGAAGGTAATAGAAGCCATTATACCCATGTTAAAAGTAATGACTCATTCAATGGTAGTGAAGACATTAGAAGTCTCATGGAATATGATAAGAAGAATGCAGAAACTGAAGAAGTTACCAAATTAAACGAACAATTGGAGACAGTAACCAGGGTAAGAGAGAAATTGCAGGATATAGTAAAAGATCAGAGCATAACAATTCAGAGTCTTGAATCAAAGATCTTCTCTCT
>APFE030678149.1:233843-276885 GCA_000404065.3 Pinus taeda
ATCAAGTCCAAAGGGGGAGATTGTTGGCATTATGATTCAGGTGTTGTCCTTGATGGCAACTCACTCAGAGGAATGATACAGGTGATGGAAACTCACTCAGAGGACAGATCACAGTGCAGCAGGTAAACAGAGAGATATACGCAGGTTGATCGTGAAGAAAGGGCATATATATGCGGGTTAGTGAAGCAGAATGGGCGTACGCGTATACACGCGGGTTAATAAGAGTAAAGGCGCGTACATGATGGAAATCATGGTTTTGGTCCGTGGTATTTGGTCCATAGTATTTGGTCCAAAGTGACGACCCCATGTATTAGGTTCATGGTATTGTTTCTACATGGTTTTGGACCATGGTATTGAGAGAAGCCTAACCTATATAAGGAGAAGATCATTAGGCCAAGAAGGGGGTGCAAGGGTGAGCAAGGAATGAATGTCTGACGAAGTGCGAAGATCTAGTATTGCTGGTTATCGGTTTGTGCTGCTTGTATTGGGTTGATATAACAACGAAGGTACAAGTAATTATCTTTAGATCTGTACGCGGGTTGTATGAGGTGAAAGCACGTATACACGCGGTTTTGGTATAGTAAAGTGGCGTATGCATTATGAGATTTGGTTTTTCAGGGTGCTGTTGATTCTACTGGTTGTTGCAGAGTTCTGGGCTCTGGTTTGCGTTCTATGTTTTTGATGACAGGGTTTCAGTGATTCAGTTTTGGGTGATTTAGAGATTTATGATGCAAGTATAAGTGGATGATTGTATTGCAGCAGTGATTGTTTTTTACTTATGGATCCAGTCTGAAAATTGATGAAACGTGGTCCCTGAAGAAAAGAAGGTTGCAGCCTGCTGTAGGTCAGCACCTACGTACTAGTATATCCGCTAGTATAAGAGCTAAGGGGGTTGTAGCTCCCTTCCAGAAGTAACTGGAAAACGAGAGAGGGTTGTAGCCCTTTGCAGGTTGTAGCCTGCGTACTGGTAAAGGATTGCACCAGTACATTGTAAAAGAAGTTTCTTATTAAAGGAAGAAAGAGACAAATTGCAGCAGGTGGTTTTTCACCCACATTGGGTTCCACCTGATATCATGGTGTTCATGTGTGCTTCTTATGTGTGATGATCTGTACTGTTTTACTACACCTGTTTACTGTTAATGTGGTTAATAATGTTCTGATGCATTTACTGAAGATAATCTAACTGAATCTTAAGATTGCTGCATATACGCTTGTTTCATTTAATACAGTCACGTATATACGCGTATATCCTTAACTGAAGTCGCGTATGTGAATCTGAGTATGAAGATGAAGAAGTTTTACTGATATGATAATACTGATTCACCCCCCCCTCTCAGTATTATTTCCAACAAACATTTTGTAGTGGACTTATCACTCATAGAAGTTGTTTGAAGTACTTTTGTTTGTTTATCACTTTACTGTTTAATAATTTTATTATAATTTATCTATGAAGAGTTACCAAAGAGTAGTTCTCTTCCAATGATAAACCTTAGTGCTCTTACCAAATAAAAGGCTATACATTACTATATGTACCACTGATTTTTTTCTTCCTAAGATATTTAAATTATTTTGTTACCCTTATCCTTTATTTTGTATCATGCTTAGAAATTCTTTAACTTTGTTACATTGAAGTGGGCTCTACATAAAAGGATTGGACCTTTAGCCTAACCACCTTATTATGTATTCATTCCATTCTATATTTTGCATATAGTTGTAGATTCCAATATAATATATTCAATCAAACAAAGATAATGTTTGATGGATTACAACTATAGACGACACATTCTATATAAGTGATTCTATAACATATTGTAATGAAATACAATGGATGATTATTTGTATATGGTGGGTTTTAATATTTCATTACTATGTGGTATATCTTTTGTTGAAAAGTGTAACTAGGTTCGCTCTTCATAATGACATTTGCAATTGTAATTTTATGTAATTGATGTAAATAATAAAATAAAATTATTTTTGTAATGATCAAGGAATTTTATTTTAGTTAAGGTTCCCATTGAGAGCCTTTAGGTTTTTTCATCAAGTCATAAAAGTCAAATTAAGTCAATGTCATGTATGAAGGACCCTTCTTGGGCATGTTACAATTGTATATGAGTCAATGAAAAAGTAAAAAGGACCTCCAAGACCAAGCTCAAGCTCCTCTAAGAAGTTGGCCTCAATATGGAATAATAAACCTACAACAAATGGCATGTCGACCTATGGGCAAGGAGAAGTCAATTTATTTCATGGGAAACAATTATAAATAGGTATCTTGGCCTCAATTTGAGTACAAGGATTTCGGTCAAGGATACAAGATAAGAGAGAAGTGCAAATATATTAAGGAAGGAAACCTATAACAAAGCGAGGAAAGAAGAACCCTTATCAAGGTGAGTTCAAATTCACTCCACATGTGTGAAGTATAGGTGTTGTCTATTGCAAAAGGAGTTGAGGTATGGAAGTCACTTTCGAAGGTCAATCCAAGGAGAAATTCAAGTGAAGAATCAAGATGAGTTACAGAGGAATAATTTCCATCTCAAAGCGAAGAATTTTGAGAGACAATATCTCTCTCAAACACTGCAACTAGGGTTTTTGAATTAGGGCCAAAAGTTGCAGGTTTGCTCCTAGGAACCGAAACTCTAAAAGGTAGCTGAGAAGGAGTAAGAATTGAGAATTTTGACTATCATTGACTCAAGGAAAAAGAAAGTCATCAAAGGAATATTTGTGACTTTATCTTGGAGAGGAAAATAGGTCAAGGGTCTTGGTCTTAGTATTCGTCTATTGAAGTCTCTATAAGAAGAAGAATTCATTTGGGTTTTCCTCTCAAGTCAGATAGGTTTTGGCCTTGGCTAATCACCTATATTATGTGTCTCTTGTCTCTTTATTGTTTATGCTTTGATATTTTTTTGATGAATAAGAACAATACAATAATCTAACTAAAGATAATATCATAATCTAATGAAGTAAAAATCATTCACAAATAGTTATCATTAGAAGAGAAATCACCTAATTGCTATGCCCTAGATTTCTCAACATGGTATTAGAGCTAAGGTGACAAATTCAAGGAAAGGAATCTCATCAAGAGGCACATAAGCAATCAAGGATCAAATCTCAAAGGATATCAAAGTGAATTCAAGAAGTGTCAAAACTCTAGATTGAAGAAGAAAGTCTACACCAACAATAAGTCTTGGAATCCTCAAGTCATCTCAAGAGACCACAAAGAACCTACTCAAGTTGAAGGACTTATACATCAATTTTCTTACAAGAGAAGCAAGATCAAGGACATTGTCATCATCTTCAGAAGTTCTAAGGAAATTTCCTCTCATTGAATCAAGGACCTTACCATTATAGAAGATCATCAGAGAAGCATCAAGAAGTCATCATTGATCATCATCAATAAGGACATCTCCATCAAAAGGATATAAAGTGATCTCCTTCTTTGTGAACTCAAGGATCACTCTTGAAGAAATATATCTTCATCAAGGAGAAGTTATCTATCATTTATATTATCATCAAATTCAAGGAGGCAATGAGTAGAAGAAGAATATTCTCAAGTAAGTATATTTATGTTTGAATCTATCAAAATGTATTTTTGCAAAAAAATCAACAAATTGGTTGGGGCTTCAAACTATCTTGCATGGAAGAAGAGGAGAGATCTGAATTTCATTGAAAATGAAATTTTGGATCATGTCAAAGGATCTATCACCGAACCGGTGAAAGAAGATGCTCAAGCACATGCAAAATTTATGAAAGGGGAAGTGAGGGCTCAAAGTATTCTCATAGAATCCATCAAGGATCCCCTCATTCCATATGTATCTAAACTTGACACCTCAAAAGAAATATATGACAATTTGGTAGAGTTGTTTTCTGTAAGCACTGCAGGATAAGTTATCTCTCTAAGGAAAGAACTCTACAAGCTAAGGATATTGAAAGAAGAAGGGATAGCCTCATACTTTATGAGGATATCCAAAATAAGGGATCAACTTCAAGATTAGGGAGAAATAATGTCTAACAAGGAGATGACCACCGTAGTACTAAATGCACTACTTGAGGAGTGGGGTAACTTTACTTCAAGCATTTATGGTAAGAAAGAAGCTACTCCATTCCAAAATATATGGTCACTATGAAAAATTGAAGGAATAAGCCTGAGGGCTAAATTTGATATGGGATCAAGTGAAAAAAATCAAACATATTATTCTATGGCAAAGAGAAGAGGAAAGTCCAGAAAATTTGGTCCTCAGAAAAAGAAGAGGAAAATGGATAAAATTCAATGTTATGGATATCAAGAATATGGGAATTACAAAAGAGATTGTCCTAACCTCAAGAAGGACAATACAAAAATAGGTAGAGAAGAAGCCCATATCTTCGAAGAAGTGGGGGAAGTTGAAAAGAAGAAGTCCAAGAAAGAGGAAGTAAAAGATCTCTACTATGATTGAGATAGGATTCCTCATCTAGTTTTTTTAAAGTTCTTGTTGTAAGATATGGCTATCATGAGTCACTAAGGATAATGATAGGATGCATCATGGCATCATAAAATAATTAAAAGCAAGAGATCATGACATCATCATAGAGAAGCATGAAAGATAACTGAAGTCTATGGAAGGATATAGCTCTTGGTAACCTCATTAGAAGCATAAGTGGAACTTACGGGAAAAATAAGAAAAGTTCATCTAGCATAAGGCTCATCATACATAAAAGGGAAACAGTTTCTAAATCAGGATGCTCAAGATCCTCTATTGGAATATTCATCAGAAGGTTCACCAATCAAAAGGAAGAAAGGGTTTCATCAAGAATTCCAACTTGTGGGAATTCATGGGATGATGGTATGATGGAAAAAGAGGTAAAGCAGATCAAGGGATTAAATTTATTTCAAACATGGAAGCTGTTGAAGGAAGTCTGGATGACATAAAGGAAAATTAGGTATGTATGCTTGTATTCATTATTATAGAGTCATGTCATATGGTTGTGGGTAACATGGATCTATCTCGAGAGAATGATAAAAAGAAAGGATTTCCTCCCTTGAAAGGATGCAAGAAGGCATGGGCCACACATTATCTAGATGAAATAACACTAATATGTCCTCATCTGAAATATGAGCTGGTTGACAAAATGGGGGGGGGGGGGGGGGGGGGGGCGCTATGACTGGAAGTTCCTAGAAGGAAATGTGTGAAGGAAGAAAGGAAGATATCGTGAAATATGCAACTATGGAAATAGAGATCAACATCCGAGGAATGGGATATTTGACAAGGATATATCCATGAAAGATATGAAGAATTTGATGAAGTCTGAAAAAGAAAGAGACCCTTGACAATACATATCTTTTGGAGATGTATCAATGTCTATGCAGGATGCTGATGTGAACTAGAAGATGTCATGATGAAATACCATCAAAAAGGTAATTGTGATTTAATGTTCATTCCTTATTTTTGAATTATATTTGGATGGGATTATGGATGGCTACCAAGGGAAGAGCTATGGATATATTCCACCATTGATGTCCATGTAGGAGGATGAAATATCCTTAAGGAAACATGGCATGGAGGAAGGCTAGATAGGAGCTAGTGGATCACTTTCCGATGAAAGGAATAATGACATGACTGACTCATGGATGAAAGTGATGGACAGTCTGTTCCATACAACGAAGTCCCACAACATGAAGACCCTCGAATTAAGAAAAGAAGTTGATGACATCGTGAATAGAATTTCTTCAAGTAGCTGGTTGTCCCATCATCTCCACCTAACGAACTACTGTAGGTCCCTAGCTAAGAGGGAGTTTGGAAAATAAGTTTCTAACTTCGTAGAAACTTAGAAACAAATTTCTAATCCAAGAGGAAGATTAGGTACATTCCTTCATTGGAATATATATATACTCCCTAATTAAGAGGGAGAGATAGACATTTCATTATTGTCTTCACTTGAGAAGACAAAAATAAGTTTCTAACTTGGTAGAAACTTAGAAAAAAATTTCTAATCCAAGAGGAAGATTAGGTACATTCCTTCCGTATGAATGAGTACATTCCTTCATTGAAATATATAATATACTATATATATATATATATATATATATATATATATATATATAATATATATACTCCCTAATTAAGAGGGAGAGATAGACATGTCATTCTTGTCTTCACTTGGGAAGACAAAATGGAGGATTGGGTAAACATCTGACATTCGATACTCTTTGAGGATGAGTTAGGGAATCCAATATAAGAGTATTCATAGAGGATTGTTATTCTTTGAGGACTGGGAATCCAAGATAAGAATAGTCTTGGTGGAACACACCCTGAGAACCTAGGTGGGGTATATTCCAAGAGAGACAATGATGAGGGTATCTATACACCATTGGTCTCGCTAGCATTATGCTATGATCTTGTGGAGTGATAGAGCTATTAGTCAAGGCCTTGCTATGTGAAAATGCTGGTTGATATGATTCTAAACAAATGGATTACCAATCCAAATCTTCTTATGAGAATTCTTTAGATTGAGAATGTCCAAGTACCGTGTATGAATTATGAATACCTCCCTAATTAAGACAGAGTGTTGAAAAGTGTAACTAGGTTTGGTATTCATAATGACATGTGTAATTATAATTTTTTATAATTGATGTAAAGAAGAAAATAAAATTATTTTTGTAATTCTTGAATCATGGGTTTCACGATCAAGGAATTTTATTTTAGTTAAGGTTCCCATTGAGAGCCTTTAGGTTTTATCATCAAGTCATAAAAGTCAAATTGATTCAATGTCATGTATGAAGGACCCTTATTGGGAATGTTACATTTGTATAGGAGTCAATGAAAAAGTAAAAAGGCCCTCCAAGACCAAGCTCAAGTTCCTCCAAGAAATCAACCTCAAGATGGAGTAATAAACCTACACCAAATGGCATGTCGGCCTATGGGAAAGGAGAATTTGACTTATTTCATGGGCAACCACTATAAATAGGCAGCTTGACCTCCATTTGAGTACAAGGATTTCGGTCAAGGATACAAGATAATAAAGAAGTGTGAAGATCTTCAGGAAGGAAGCCTATAACAAAGCGAGGAAAGAAGAACCCTTATCAAGGTGATTTCAGATTTATTTTTGGGTTAAATTCACTCCACATGTGTGAAGTATAGGTGTTGTCTGTTGCAGAAGGAGTTGAGGTATTGAAGTCACTTTCAAAGGTCAATCCAAGGAGAAAGTCAAGTGAATAATCAAGCTAAGTTAAGGAGGAATATTTTCCATATCAAAGTGAATAATTTTGATAGATAATATATCTCTCAAAAACTGCAACTAGGGTTTTTGAATTAGGGCCGAAAGTCGCAGGTATGCTCTTAGGAATCAAAACTCTAAAAGGCAACCGAGAAGGAGGACAAATTTAGAAGTTTGACTACCATTGACTCAAGGAAAAATGATCTCGTCAAGGAAGCTTTGTGACTTGATCTAGAGAGGAAAATAGGTCAAGGGTCTTGGTCTTGGTATTCATCAATTTAATTCTCTGTAAGAAGAAGAATTCATTTGGGTTTTCCTCTAGACTGGTAGAGGTTTTGGTCCTGGTTGATCATCTATTAACTGTGTCTCTTGTCTCTTTATTATTTATGCTTTGGTAGCTGTTTGATGAAGAAGAAAACTATAATAATATAATTAAAGAGAAGATCATAATCTAATGAAGTAAAAATAATTCACAAACAATTATCATTAGAAGATAAATCACCTAATTTCTATGCCCTATATTTCTCAAAATATTTTTGGGTTGGTAACCTATGTTGTCCAAATTATTGGAATATTTCTGAAAAGTTCTAAAGGCAGGAGCTTACTCCCTGCCACCACATGTATTCCACCAAGTCAACCTATCTAACAGTTCAAATTTTTGGATTTATGGTCCAACTAGGCTTAGGGTTTTTTTCTCCAGTTGATGACCTAGCTAGGGTTTGTAATGCTGAATCATTTCACTCTTGCATTCTCTGGTGAAGTTGCACTGAGACTGGACTTCACTCAATTTTTTTGCCAATAACAGACCATATTTTTCGATGATATACCTCACAGATGTAAACTAATTAATTTTTTCCTTTCGACATGTAAATTCCATCTGTCATATAAGGGTGGTTGACTTCTTGTTTTGTCGAATTTTCAAAGGTTTTGCCTTAGACACATTGATGACCTTTCCAGAGGTAAGGACTATTTAAATTGAATCCTTTTAGTTAAATCTTCCATCATTTATTTGAAAATGTACTTTTTTCCATCAAAGGTTATCGTTTGCTATTTTTTTTAATTTTCATTACTATTTTATTTTACAGGTATATAATGTCGTTTCCATGAACCTGTTACTAGTTTTCTTGTAGCGGTTTTACAAAAGTTTTTCCTGAGACTTTAGACAAGTCTCGGTGCTCACAGTCTAGGAGATTCGAACCAGGTAATTTATAAATCAAATCTCTCCTTATAGAAAAACTTATTATTACTTCTAAAATGTTTAGGGTTTTCAGAGAGGGTTTCATTCCCTTAATTCCCTAGGGTTTCTTATTAAAAAGAAGAAGATTGTTTCTATTTATAATCCTTATGTCAAATTTCATTGGTACTTATCCTAGGTTCTATTATTTTTTCCTCTCTTATGATATTTATCATTCTTTGGTTTTCTGAATTATATTAAGTGTCTTCGATATGAAACTTCTTTATTTTCCTATATTATAGATTGTTCCTACTACTCGTAGGGTTTCAATTTAGTTAACTTGGTGCCATAGGGATTATCCCAATATTCATAGTTTTATATACGATCTTCTCGTCATTTAATTACTTCCTTTTATATTTATATCTTTTTGGATTTATTGATATCTGATATTTTCTTACTTCCTATACAAAAGTATCTTCCATGAAGACTTGATGGCCACACAAGGTAATATGCAATCTACTTGTCGGAATAGACCCCAGTTTACTTTTTTCTTAATTTACACAAATATTTCCTTAAATTGCACCTTATGTTACTTGTATGCTCTGTTATAATAGGTATATGCTACAAAAACTTTTTCGAGACACATTACTAGCTATTGAAGTTTTTTGTGGTTTTTGTTTTGTTTTGTTTTTTTTTTTTTGGATTTTCAAAACTCTAATTTTAAAGATGTATCTTTTCCAGGTTGGAAAATTTTCGAACTTTTGAATTTCATTGGAAAATGGCAAAATACTCCTTCCTTTGGAGACAACGATTAGAAGTTATTTTCACTCTAGTTAATTCCGTCTCTTATTGATCACTTGCCAAAGTTTACAATTCCTAAGGGAAATTGTTATTTTATAACAATTTTTTCCTATTTATTCCAGAGTATGTCACAAATTATATAATTGCTTTATTATTTCTTAGAGGACATATCTATTCTGGGTAGTTTTATACATTTAATCTATTATTTTTAATGAACAATGTCACTATTTTGTTTTAATAGAAAATACTCTATATTATCTTATTAAAATTTGCAGAAATATTTTTCACGATCTTTTATAATTTTATACCAACGGTTTTGTATTGAGCTAATAACCAAGTTTACATATGCTTCTCTATTCTAAATCTTTTATTCTCCTTTCTCTCTTTAGGTTGTGAGAGTATGTCACATATTTTCTTGTAATTGTTTCTTCAATAGTATAGTTCATGAAATATAATATGTCGTATGTCTATACAGATAAGGATTAAATATGTTCTCAAGTTTAATTGAAAGAAAAATTGTATATGTTTACTATGTCACCTAAGTACCCTTTCTATGCCTTAGAATTCATGCTCTGTAATTTTCGTTTGACTACAGGCATAGTCCCGTTGTTCATCTATTCCCATTCAACCTTATCTTATTTATCTATTTCCTCATTTTACTTAATAGCTCTTCATCGAGAGCTTTCCTCTTTCATTAACAATAGCTATATATTTATATATAATCGAAGTCACAAAAATTTGTTTTTTCTTTTATCCAAATGTTCATATTACGATACTTGAACAATGGTTTACTTCTGTAACACAATTCACACACACAATTGTACCTATATATAACTATAACTATGTATATATGAATACTTGTTTATTATTTCTTGTTCATGAATGAAAAGAAATACTTATTGAGTTTATTTAGATAGTTAGAGGAGTACATTCTCCTTTGTTTCATGATTTATCTTCCTACTTAATGAATATTAATATTCATTTTTTCTTGCATTTCCCCAGCAGTTAAGTTTTACATGTTATCTATAATTTGTAATTATAATTTTGAATAATATGTAATTTTATTTTTATATACAGACTACTTTTGTTGTACTATTATCAATGCTCCCTTATTAAAGATGAACTATAATTTCTCTTCTTCTTAGATAATTTTCACCTTTCTAATTTTTGATTTACTTTCTTTTGATAATCTTAATGCACATGAATAAAACATGATGCAATAATTCATATTTAGTTCTAAGAACATAACAAAATATTCTTTTTGTTCTTCATACTATTCTAACGAACATTAAACCAAACAACAGCAAAATGAACAATTCTACATTCCAAGTCTTACTAAAAAATAATAAAGTTAGAGATATAGATTGGAATATTTTCCCGGGAAACTAAGAATCAAGTACTTGGATCCTTCCAACCTTGACATAACCACTGTTGCCCCCCTCGAGCAAGGAGGCCTGCAATTTATTTTCTCTGTATCTTCTTTTATGTTTTTCTTCAGTCTCTCTAATTCAATTCTCAGAATTCTAAGACAAAATCCATAAATTACAAAGATATTATCCATCTCACTCTTTGGATGGTTATTAACTACCTCTACCTCATCAACATGTGGCAGGTAGTTAACTGATCATTAATGAGCTCTTATTTCCTACTTCTGAAGACAACTCCCTATCTTCTAGGAAACATTTAATTGGCCAATGTAATAATTCTAGAATTAAATCTAATCACTCAGATTATATGCCTAGGACTTGTTGATGGATAATAGTTTTCATAATTAAATTTCAACCTTCTTCCTCTTCCAGCCATCTATACTTCAACAATTAATTTCCTAGTTTTGTCTTTATTCATAACATAAATACATAATTACAAATTGACAAGAAACAACTTTACAACAATTATTATCATAAAAAATTACTGATAATTAAATGTTTATATGTATTTTTAATGTAGGATACTAAATCAAAATTTAAATTTATGCACGTCTAATTACAATTAAATCCTTAAGCTAAGGGATATCACATCCTTCCCCGCATAAATTTGACACCGTCCTTATGTCTATTCAGTACTTCCTTCTTGGAAATATTTTCAAAACTTCTTATTAAAACATATAATGGAATGTTTCCTTGAAAGAATCCTCTCCCAGGTTGCTTCCTTTGGAGTTAAATGTTTCCATTGAACCTTCAACTACACTACATCTCTATTCTGGAGTGTAACCAACCTCTCGTCTAGAATACACAGTGGTTCTGCTAGGAACTTTCCCTCTGGTTCCACCTATACAACATATCAATCAATCACATGAGATGGATCATGTACATACTTTTTCAATAATGAAAAATGAAACACATTATGAATTTTAATGTTGGCTGGTTGGGCTAGTTGGTAAGCAACAAGTCCAACTCTAGCTAACAATTCAAAGGGTCCACAATATCTAGGAGATAGCTTAACACAACTGCCAAGTCTAAGTGTACTCCTCTTAAGTTTTACCTTCAAGCATACATGATATCCCACATTGAATTCTTTTTGAGTTCTTTTCAAGTTTGTATAGATTTTCTGATGATATTGGGTTGTTTTCGAATTATGTTTGACTTTCTTGATTATTTCTTTCATTTCTTTTAACATGTCTGAACCTAATACCAATTTGTCTTCAGGGTGATGCCAACTTAATGGTACCTTGCATCTTCTTCCTTACCTGAATTCAAAAGGAATCATTACAAAGAGGTTTGATAGCCATTGTTGTAGGAAAATTTATCTACATGCAATTATTTTTCCCATTTAGTTTTCTTATATTTCACATACATCCTTTAACAGGTCCTCTAATATATGGCTGGCCCTTTCTGCTTGACCATCAGTTTGAGAATGATAGGATGTATTAAATTTTAAATTAGTTCCCATATTTTCAAATAATCCTTTCCAAAACTTGGAGGTAAACTTTTCATCCCTATCTGCAATCACAACTTTAGGCATCCCATGAAGCCTAAAAAATCCCCTCATAAAAATTTCTACAATGTTTATAGCCTTAGAAGTAGATTTGACTGGAATGAAATGTGTTGCTTTGCTAAGTTTTTCAACCACAACCATAATATAATCACGTTGTTTCCTTGTATTTGGAAATTGAGTGATAAAATCCTTTGAAATGGTTTCCCATTTCCATTCTGGAATGGGTAGTGGTTGCAACAATCCGACATGGTGTTGATGAGATGCCTTAACTTGTTGGCACTCAAGACATCTTGCTACATATTCAACTGTCTCATTTTTCATATTTGGCCGATAAAAATCCTTTATTAACAAAATGATTAGCTTTTTTTTAACTTGGATGACCAACTGTTTGTCTTTTATACAACTCATCTAGGACAAAAATTTTCAGATTGATGTCATTGGGTATGCAAATTTTGCCACTAAACAATAATAAATCTTGGTTGTTAATTGAAAAATCATCTTCCTTCTTTTCCAATTTATCATTTTTCTGTGTCTTTTCCTTAATTTTTAGGTGTTCTAAGTCAAAATTTTCAATGGTTTTGACTCTTTTGATTAAATCAGTTGACCAACTGATTACTAATATAACACAAATCTGATTAAGTTTTCTACTTGAGGCATCAACTATTTTATTTTCCTTCCCTTTGATATGTATAATCTCAAACTCATATTCACTAATAAATGCTAACCATATTACTTGTCTAGCATTTAAATTAGGATGATCAAATAAGTATTTGAGACTAACATTGTCTATCCTTAGATGGAAATTTCTCCCTACTAGATAATGTCTCTACATCTTGAATGCATGAATAATTGCTTCCAATTCTAGATCATGAGTAGCATAATTTTTCTCACGTTCTTTCAGTTTTCTAGATTCATAACAAAGAACATGACCATCTTGCATTAAAACTCCCCCTAGACCTTCTTTTCTTGCATATGCACAAACCATAACTTCCTTATTGGGATCAACTAGTTCAATAATTAGAGCTATAGGTGAAAGTTGTTTTAGTTTGTCAAAACTAGCTTGACACCTTTGACTCCTTTCAAATTTGATTCCTTTTTTGGTAGATCAGTGATTGGATAAGTAAGTTTAGATAACCCCTCTATGAATCTCCTATAATAGCATGTGATGCCCATAAATGATCTGAGTTCTTCCACATTCTTGGGTGTTGGTCACTCCATAATTGCTTTTATCTTCTCAAGATCTACAACAATTTCTTCCTATGATATTACATGTCCTAGATAATGGAATTTTTGTTGGTAAAATGAATACTTGCTAAATTTAACATATCATTCATTATATCTTAGATTTTGGAGGACCATCTTCAGATGTTGTTCATGCTATTCCTTACTCTTTGAGTATGCCAAAATGTCATCTATAAAGACAATTATGAATTTATCTAGGAATGAACTTAGTACACTATTCATGAGACACATGAATGTAGAAGGTGCATTAGTCAACCCAAATGGAAGTACTACAAATTTATAATGCCCATAGCATGTGTGAAAGGTTGTCTTTTGTATATCTTCATCTTTAATCCCGATTTGATGATATCCTGACCTTAAATTAATTTTAGAGAATATTGAAGCTCCTCTAACTTGATCAAATAAGTCATTTAATCTTGGTAGGGGGTATTTATTTTTTAAGGTCATCTTGTTCAATTGTCTATAATCTATGCACAACCTCAATGTTCTATCTTTCTTTTTCACAAATAACACAAGTGCTCCCCAAGGAGACACACTTAGTCTTATGTACTTTTTGTCCAATAATTCCTACAATGGAATTTTAAACTCCATTAGTTTAGGAACACTCATTCTATATGGGGCCTTGGAAACTGGAGCAGTACCAAGTATAAGGTCAATGGTAAAGTCAATATCCCTCCTAGGAGAAAGTCTTAGTATTTCCTCTAGAAATACATCCTTATATTTTTCTAGTACATGATATTTCTCTAATGATGGTTGTTGTTTATTTTTAGACAGATCTTGTACTTGAACAATGAATAGTTGGAAACCTTTCCTAGTGTATTGCTTCATTTGTACAACAAAAAATTGTTTAACAAAATTTTCTCTTGGGATTCCTTGAACCATATAAGTTTTTCCTTCATCATCAACACAAGTAAATGACTTTTCCAAGTGTCTTAATATCACTTTATGTGCTTCTAACTAGTCTATTCCTATGAGGATATCATAAGATCCCAATGGTAAAATATTCAGATTGGGGATAATTTGCATTCCATTTAGATTTATTGTGTAGTTCTTACATATTTCATTTACTTTTATTTTAGTTCATGTAGCCAATTGTACTAACCAAGGTTTATATTGTTTTTCTTTTTCAAGTTTACACCTCTCAATTATAACAGGGGAAACATAACTCAACGTAGATCCTGGATCTATAAGCACATATACTATTGGGTCCTTTGTTTTATAAGCTAAGTTGCTACACATTTTGGAGATTGACCACATTTTGACCAGAGGTAACTATTGGGAATTCATGGAGGAGACAACTAGAGAAGGAGAAGGGACCTGCCAAAGACTAGCTGTTGCACAAAAATGAATAGAGAAATTAGGACTCAAGTAGTTGTAGTCAAGTTGAAAGAAACACTGATAATCGAGGAACTAGATACAACTGAGCAATAAAGGTAGTTGAAAGAGGAAAAAGGCATAACATCTGAGGGAGAAGTAACAATGCAGGTGAGTGCATGGTTTAAGAAGGTTGGGGGGGAAAAGATAGTGAGAAGAGAAGAAAGGAGTGCACCGAAATGTTGTTACAAAGCCTAGTGAACCTACAATGTTATATCTTATCTTTCTCATGTATATATTGTTATGTTAGTTTCTATTCTATAATGAGGCCTTCGAGCCCAATGCATCATTGTAATGTTGTTGAATCTAATGGAAGGATGATTTATAGGGTTCTATGAGAATTTTTACGTGTGAATTGATGTGGACTTTTAAAGTTTTTATTATGATTGCACCTGCACAATGTATTTTCTTTTTAAATTCTTGAGTTGTTGTGATTTCACCTTTGATGTTATAGTTTTCGATTTACTGGGTGTTGATGGTATCCATGTGGTTTCTTTGAATACTAGATTCCATTCCCTCATCTAAGTAAGGTCGTGACACACGTCGGGTGGAACTCCTTATTCCTCCTAAATAGGGTGAAACTTCCAACGTTATGCTTGAATATGACGAAGCCTTTGTTTGCCCCATGTGCCTGAACCCAAGGTCTCAACCCATCCATCATTTTTTTGACAAAAAATGGTTCCATTCTCAGGATCTGAAAATTTGAAAATGGGTTTGGAATATGGTGTCAAGGATCTTTGAGAAGGAGCTACAAGATTGGTGGCATGAACAAGTAGACCAATTTTATTCTCAACAAGCTCAACTCCGTTGTCAAAGTAAAAAGCAACTAAAGGAAGAAATCCTGTATGTGCAGCCTACAAGCGATCAATACAATATATTTTGGTGCAAGTTCCTAGAAGAGCTCTATAATTGGCTACAGAGACTGCAACTAAAAGAAAATACTAGAGGATGGAGCCGATCCCTTTATACCTAGACTCAAGTAGATCTTGTTGAACTACATCGACTCGACACAAATTTGACACAAGTTGTTGATTTCTAGGTGCAGACCACATTAGAGAGGTATATTATTAACTTCACTATGGAGGGTGATCAATCCTTCTCTAAGGTTGAGGCCATATTTAAGTCATAGTTGCGAGGACGACTACTGAAGGAAATTCCACAGTGGGTTAAGGTTCTAATGGTGGAGGAGAACTTGCTGGTATTCTAGAATATGCCCATGGTAGCTTAAAAGCCCTCATACTGGGGGGAGGACCTAAGGGGAGGGATGCTACCTGGCTGGGAGCTATTAGAATATTGAAGAAATGGATGCAGATGACTTACATAAAGCCAAATATTTGAGTTCATGAAGGAGAGCACAGATGGCTAAAGAATGATGAGAGAGAGCTCTACAGGAGATCAATAGAAGGCAAAGAGAGCTACACCAAGAAAGAATAGTGTTAGGAAGTCCAGAAGAATGAGAAAGAGAAAGAAGTAGACTGAAGTTATGGAGCGGTGGGGATAGAGATAGAGGGGAAGTTAGCCTATCAAGAGAGGCCAAGACGACCATAGTGACAAAGGGTCTGAGAAGTGGTAGGGACTCCACCTTACTAGTTGAGATGGGAACGATAGATGGAATGGGCTTTGTAGGTCATGAGGAAGGCCTAGATGATGATATGCACTTCACCATGAGCAGGTTGTTTTTTGAGAATGATGTATCCCCTGCGAGTAGCGATTCTCTACCCAACAACTTAGGTAGTACCTTCCCCAACCTTCCCCTAGTACTTTATCACAATCTTGATCAATTTTTATCTAAGTTAATAAAATTCATAAATGTTCATAGTGTACACACCACCTACAAGGCTGATACCATTAACAGTAGAAAAATTAATAGTAATATAGGTCTCCAAGGTTCATCACAACTTAGTTCTCAGTGATTTATACTCCTCACACAAGGTCAATCAAACAAGGTGGGATCGATCCTTTTACCTAATATCCCGAGTTCTCTTGTAGGGGGAATGAGGATGTAGAGCAACATTGGTACCTATGCAAATATATCTAGAAGGTTTTCCAGACTCCAGTTGCTACAAATCTAATTTAATTTCAAACCACTCTTCGAGAGAGAACATTGAGATGGTTCATCAAATGGTTTGCATGACAACAGAACCCAATGGTAGATGAAATCAGACAAGAGTTTGTTCAGGAATTTAAGCTTCCCTAGACCAACCAGCTAGGGTTTTCTGAGTTATGGGTGTTGGTATTATGGTACATGTGTTGTCCTTGATGGCAACCCACTCACATGTCAGTTCAGATTTGATAAAGGGTAACTCACATTGTAACAGGTCAATTTAGAGGTAACAGGGTAATGGTATAGAAGAACAAGATGATGGGGCAAAGGACTATAGATTGGAATCAAGCAATTGAAGAAAAATAATGTTTTAAGTTGTATACGATGGTTCACCTAGTCCAAATAGAAAATACAAGTTGGTTCATAGAACAAAAGGCACGTATACGCATGCACACACTTTCACAAGAGGAAAAGCATGTATGGGATGGAAAATTAAGATTAATGACTACCAAGGGTCCATACCATGGTAATAGCCCACAATATTGTGAGGAATAATGGCTACTTGATCTCGTTCAAGAATACCACATGTTTTAAGTGCTGTTTTGTTCGAGGTATTGAGAAAGGCTAAAACTATATAAGGAGGAGAAGATAAAAGGGCTAAGTGTGCAAGTGAAAAGGGTTTTTCATGAATACTGCTATCTAAAGTATATTTTATGTTGTAAGAGATATGGTTATGATATAGATCTGAAATATCTTGTGCACCTTTGGATACAATGTTGGAGTAGGATCATGAGACCTATAATGACTTATCATTGTATGATTTGATAATGGATGGGATAGATCTGAATGCTAATGCATGTTTTGTCCTTTAAATGTTATGATCTGGATATGTCTGAAGTCTGGTATAACTTCGAAGTTATAAGTTATTATTTGCAGATCTATATGCTGATTTGCCTTGGTGAAGGCATGTATACACGCTGATTCGACACTTCCAAGTAGCGTATTCAGAAGAAAAACTTCTTGTTCAGAGATGACTGATCTATCTAATCAGTGCTACTATTTTACTGTTGTTTGTCAATGATGTCTTCATAAGATATGAAAGTAAATCTGATTGTATAAGGAGATTGAGTTTAATTGATTGATTGATTAAGTGAGAAGGGTGATCTTTGCTGATATCTGTTTAGAATTCTGTAAATTGACAATAGATCTTCAGAATGTCACAGATTGGTACAGTTTGTGTTCAGAGGTTTTATGATTCAGTATCTTTAGAGGTATACACAGGTTGGGTTGAAGGAAGTAGCGTATACATGCAGGTTGGCTTCACTTAAGTAGCGTTTACATTCTGAAATATGATTTTTGAGGTTGCAGTTGGTTCTGGTTGTTGATGCAGTGTTCTGCGTTCAACTCTGTGTTCTGGTGACAACGATCTGATTGTTGAGATTGACTTATTGTTGATAGATATAGTTGTATTTGATGATTGTATTGTAGTGGTGATTGATGTTACTGATGGGTCTAGTATGAAAATTTGATGAAACATGACTTTCATATTGTATTGTTGTGTACTGGGAGTATCCAGTTTGAAAATTTATGAAACGTGGTCCCTGGAGGAAGAGTGAAGGTAGTAGCCTTCTATAGGTTGGTGTCTACGTACTGGTAAACATATCATCCAATACAAGAGCTAGGGGGTTGGAGTTCCCTTTTAGTAGAAGCTGGAAAACAAGTGAAGATTGTAGCCTTCAACAAGTAGATGCCTGCGTATTGGAAAAGTCTGCACCATTACAAAATTTGTAAACACTTTTTATTATAAGAATATTGAAGAATGAGATGACAATAGTGGCGTTTTGCTTTCCCACATTGGGTTTCCACCTGAAAAAATTCTGGTGTTCATGTGTGCTTGTTAGGTCCCTATGCTACCATTGTAACCCCTTATTGTTATTAGTGCAACCCCCTTATTGTATTGTTGTGCCCATGTAGTACCCATATTTTTATTATTGTGTCCCATAGAAGCCCACTATTGTTATTGTTGTGCCCTTATATTATTATTGTTATGTCGACTCTAATTATATTATGACCCCTTAGAATCCTATATATAGAAAGGAGGTTTTTTCATTTGTATCATCCAAGAATTATTCATTTGTGTAATGTAAAGGGGGTTTCCACCTTGAAGAGGCTGATTTATAAGGAATTGATCTTTCTTTTCTATCTTTTTGTGAGCTGGTTTCATTACATTTGGTATCAGAGATTCAGATTCAAGGGTTTCACTGCTCTAAATAGATCTTCGTGGAAGTTTCGCTATAACTTTGTTTTTGCAACGTTTCAGAAGACAAAATAAATACCCATTTGCTACGAAATCATTCTAAACCTTGGGACTGAATTTCAAACCTTGTATCACTACATTTTCAGAGATATGATCTGAGGAAGGTAGGGTTTTTGCAAGATCCATAATTCCATCTCAAATAGGTCATCGTGGAATTTTCACTATAATTTGTTTTCTACAAAATTTTATATTCTGAAATTAAAACCCACTTGAGCCAAAATATTGGTGAAGCTTGGGCCTGAATTTCATATTTTTCTTACCTATATTTTCAGATATACGGTCCAATACATTTAGGGTTTCTGCAAGCCCCCAAATTACATCCCAAACAAGTGACCTTGAGAAAATCATCATAACTCTCTCTCAGAGCATCTGATTCAAATTTCTTAAAACATGATAAAAAGAAGACGGATTGTAGTTTGTTGGGCATCGGTTTCTGAACCTAAGGTTGAAACAGTGACACATGTCATGTCGTACAAGTTCTCTCTATGGAACTAGCCTATAATTGGGTCATTGTAGCTGATTGGACATAACTCTTTCTTCAGGAATCCAATTGCGATAAGACTTGGGGGGTTAGAAAGAGGACTCATAGGGCTATTACATATCAATATTTTAGAACTTAAAGATTTGAAATTATAGAGTTACAGTCGTTTCAAGATCGAGCTCCTAAAATCAAGAAAAAATGATATGAGGAAGTTTGATGGCAAAGATATGGTAAATTGGATACTACAAATGGAACAATATTTTAATCTACATTAGGTGAAACTATTAAAAAAGGTATGTATTGCATCTTTATATTTAAAACCAAATCAATTTTTATGGTATAAAGGGCTTTGTTCTCACAAACAACTTGCCATGTGGAAAATTTTCATGGAGGAAATGATAACACATTATGAGGATACAAAGAGCAACACCTTCTTTAGCCAATTGATAAATCTCAAACAAAAAGGGTTCAATGATAGAGCACATTAAGGACTTCCATAAATTGAATATAAGGGTAAATGATATTCCAGAGAAGCAAATTATTGATATCTTCATAGGGACTTTAAAGGATAACATTCAACATGAGGTTTGTCTTTGGGAACTTGATTCATTAGAGAAGGCATCTAGGTTGGAAAGAAAAAATGAAAGCAGAATTATGGAAACAAGGAATCCTACCACTCACAACTATAAATATGGAAGTGTTTTTTCTCCTAGTCTTCCAAAACCTACAAGGCTTACACCACAACAATTGGAAGAAAAAAGAGAAAAAGGGTTTTGTTACATTTGTGATAGCAAATACACTAAAGGTCAGAAGTGTGTTGAGAAGAAATTATTTTACATAGATTGTGAAGAGGATGAAGAAACTGATCAAGAAACGTCAAAATAAAAGGATACTCACCAGGAACCAACCCAAAAGAAAGAAGAAATGAATCTAGCCATATCTTGTAATTCATTGGCAGGAATTACCACTCCTCAAACTCTTAAGATAGAAGGACGTATCAAGAAGAAAAAGGTTCAAGCAGTGAAAGATCACATCGAGCATCAACAACAAGTTCTCTAACTTTTAAAGGATAACCTCACTTTAGTGCATAATCGAATGAAACATGCAGATCAATATTGCAGTGAAAGAAGTTTTCATGTAGGTGAGTGGGTATTTCTACGACTACAACCATACGAACAAATGTCCCTTAAGCCAGATAAGAAGGATAATAAATTATCACCATTATTATGGTTCATACAAGGTGTTACAAAATATTGGTACTATGGCATACAAATTGGAGCTTCCTGCATCTTCCCGAGTGCCCCCAATTTTCCATGTTTCATGCTTAAAAAAGGTTATAGGTGACAAGTTCCCAGTTCAAACAATATTGTCGGAACTTGACGGGGAAGGAAAAATTGTATTGGAACCTGAAGCAGTCACAGAAACAAGAACCCGACATCTACGAAATTGATCAATTTCAGAGTATCTCATCAAGTGGAAGAACTTACCTACTAAAGATTCCACATGGGAGGACGAGAAGTTTATACAGAAGCATCCAACACTATTAAAGCGTTGAGGACAACACTTTTTGAAGGAGAGGAGCATGTTAGGTCCCTATACTACTAGTGTAACCCCTTATTGTTATTAGTGTAACCCACTTATTATATTGTTGTGCCCATGCAATCGCCATATTGTTATTATTGTGCCACATAGAAGCCCACTATTGTTATTTTTGTTCCCTTACATTATTATTGTTATGTCAGCTCTGATTATATTATGACCCCTTAGACTCCTATATATCGAAAGGAGGTCTGTCATTTGTATCATCCAAAAATTGTTCATTTGTGTAATGTAAAGGAGGTTGCCCCCTCGAAGAGGCTGGTTTATAAGGCATTGATCTTTCTTTTCTATCTTTTTGTGAGTTGGTTTCATAACAATGCTACTTATGTGTGTTTATTTATTTTGTTCTTACTACATCTATTTACTTCTTAATGCATCACACTCTGATTTAAGACAATGAATTAGTTGTTTATTATATATACGCTAGTTTCATTCTCCATAGTCGCGGACATATGGTGGTTGGTTTCAGTAAAATAGCATATATTGTTTGAAAATGGAAATCATTATTGTGAAAGTTAAATACTGATTCACCCCCCCTCTCAACATTTTCCCCAACAATGGGAAATCAAGTAGCAGGAAGGAGAAAATTCCCAGGAGTTAATGTAGAGGTTTAAAGACCCGATTGGAAATATGAGCTACCCGATTGACCCCAATCATTAACAAGATTGGTTCATTAAAGTGTTAATACCACTTACTCGCACACCTCTGACTCAACAAAATATTGATACTTTGCAAGAAGCCCTAGTGCAAGAAACTCAAATTGAAGCTATGGCTAGATACCTGCATGAATACTGGGGGGGTGACCTCACATGTCCCCTCTATTCTAGGACTGCAGCTCCAAATTGCATATATGACATATCATCTAAAGGAATTACAACTGACACAACCTGCATGACTACATGTATGGTGTACCAACTTCCCTATCGAGGGGAATCATGCCACCAAATGCTCAAGATTTTGTGGCTTGAGCACTCCCTCCATACCGACAGGGCCATCCACATATTTAACCGTTGTAGGAGTTGCTTATATTGGTACGTAGGGTCTATATACTGGGCACAATTAGTTCCATGCATTTCCGAACTAACAAAGTGTAACACCAATCGAGTGCTGTGAAATATGCAGAACGTATGGACATATCCCTCGCCTTTGTCTAATTGTACATAAATATTCCAATTTTCCAAACAACACTTTTTGTGAATTATGTGGCCCACCAACTCACCATACTGATCAGTGTAGAGAGCTACACACCCTAGTTGATTGATTGGATTGACGTGCCTATTGGATTAATGAGATTCCTTGAGGACGAGGAGGAGGAGGAACAAGGGGGAAGAACAAGAGGTAGAGGTTTGATCTGTTGCTACAACTATGATCAAGAGGGGCATGTCACAAGAGACTAGTCGCTACCTAGAAGACCTTGTTTCTCTTAGTGCAAGGTCAACACACATGACATAAGATTATCCAGAGTTGATTTCTAGATGGGAAGAGTGCAACCACCAAAGGGGAGCATATTTAATCAATGTTGAACTAAGGGTACCTGAGACAACTCCCCTCTTAAACATTAACATAGTCACCCGGGGAGCAAAGAATATTGGAGCTGAATTTGGAGCCATTGAACAACCAAGAATCATAAAAATGGCCTCATCAAAATGACCATATGATTTTGAACAATAGAAACAATACTACAAAGAAGATGCGAAGACCTTTAACAAATTGACTTTAAGTGGTGAACCCTAAGGAGGACAACTAGGTTTTCAAAAGATAGGAGCCCAGACCTATCATAACCCAATGATCGACCCATAACATAATGGTTCAGGTTGTTTCTATAAATTATGGATGAAAATCAGATGCTCAGATAGTTGCATGAAAGTCTTAAAGCTATTGTCAAGGATGGAGCATCCAAGGAAGGATTCATTTCTGCCAACTTACACAAGATACAATCCAACAAGGTGCGCAGGAATAAGAAGAGAACAAGGAGGGAGTTTCAAATTGATGCTTTGATTGTGGGTTTTTAGATCAAGGATACAATGTTAGACCTAGACTCATATGTGAATATCATACCAAGGAAAACCTAGGAAGTCTTGGCAAGGCCAAAGTTGGTGTTTTCTCCAATTTATCTACCCCTGGTGAATCAATATTGTATACTCCTAGTTGGAAGGCTAGAAGATCTAGGAGTTGACATATTAGGGTGAATTTTTATGCTGAACTTGAAGTAATAGATATTATGGGGGACAAAGACCCCTATCTGAAATTTCTTGTAATATAATGAGCCATTGATAATTATGTGATAATTTATCTAAAGAAGGAGTTGATGACCTTTGAAGTGGAGGGAGTTAGACTGATCCAACCCCTAGACCCATACGAAGGACCAAGGCTCACCGAGCCGACAGATGAAAGGGAAGAACCTTAGTTGTTGGATCAACTATATCAGCTGGCAATGGGAAGAAGAGAAGACTATATTAACCCGATGACAGAAGGATTGATCAACAGGAGGAGCATTCAGAGCTCAGAGGTTGGCTCTGAGGCTGCATGGGATAACTAGCAGTAAGGCGGGCACAAGATCATACTAGGTGCTGCGCCATGATCCATCGTATCAATTGGGTTGGTACTAACGTATGAGAATTCCCTATTTTCAATGGCATGGGCTTTGTTAATGATTTTCTTAATGAAGCTGATGCAACTATTTATGAAGAACATAAATTTCCCTTACTGCATGTCACCTTTCAAGTGACACCAGCAAGGTGGTTGGGATCTCACCGCAACCATCTCAGAGATTGAAAGGATATTAAGACAATGATGAGAGTCAAATTCGGGTGTTCAAAGGACTACCCACAAAACTTCATGAAGTACAGGGGAAGCTCCCACCCTCAACAACACCTACAAGATTTGTAAGGAAAAATGGATTAGGGAAGGACTTCGAGAGGAATTGTGGGTGCACATATTTTTACACACCCTGGGAACATTTCCAAAGGCATGGTACATAAAGGAGGAGATAAGGAGACATACTAGTGATTGGGACTGTATGTAAACTCAAATTTTCAATGATTTTTCCTTCACAGACAATGATGAAAGGATCGCAACTTCTTTGTAAGTTGTTAAAAGGGTTCTGTTCAAGGCATGACAGTTGATAGAGGGATGTATATACTATAACACCTTTGAGCATATATTTGAATCCAAATTCCATGATGCCATAGCTTGTGGAAAAACTGAATGAGAGCCAAATGAGGATGATTTTGAGGAATTGAGACATTTGACATTCAAGAAAATTGAGGGGGAATGGAGTGTTGAAGATGGGCCTGTAAGAAATGGTCCGCAACTACTACCTCTGAAGTTGTGGAAACATAGCATTGGCACTGATGTGAAGCTAAAGATAGCCTCGATTGGAGATTACCAGGATCAGCAGAGTATCAAGGAAATATTCAATCTCCTAAGAGAATAAGAAGACTTTTTCCCTTCATTTGTTGCAGAGCTTAAGGGGATTAAGGGAGAGTTATGGGAGATGAGTGTTATGCTTAAACCTGATTCAAATCTAGTGAAACATCAGCCGTATAGTCTAAACCCGAGAGTCAAACAGAAGGTGAAGAAGGAGATAGAAAAAATGTTGGCCACGTGGCTTATCTTCCCTGTCGACGAGGCTGAGTGGGTCAGTATAATTGTTAGATAGAACAAAAAGGACATTGAAGAAATTAAGATTTGCGTGGATTATCAAAGTCTGAACAATGCCTTTGTTCATGATCCCTTCCCTACCCCGCTCAACAACGAAGTTCTAGGAAATGTGGTAGGAAATGAAGCTTAATATTTTACAGATGGACTCTCTGGTTACCACTAAGTTTGGATTGCATAGGAATATAGGAATAAAATGACATTCACCACTAAATGGGGATGCTATGTGTACCATGTTATGCCTTTTGGACTCAAGAATGTGCCAACTGTATTCCGAAGAATTGTAATTGTTGCTTCCAAGGATTATATTCACAGGTTTCTAGAAGTTTACATGGATGACTGGACCATCTATAGTTTGTGAAAGAAGAATTCCATTTTTCTTCAAGTGATGTTTGACCATTGTAGACAACTACAGATCTATCTAAACTTGAAAAAGTGCATATTCACTATCTCTTTTGGAAAATTTCTGGGCCATATAGTATGCAAAGAGGGAGTATGTGTCGATCTCGCTAAGGTTGCAGTGATCTTGAATATGGGCCTGCTAACAAGCATTAAAAACTAAGATCCACCCTTGGCCACATAGGATATTATATGAGGTTCATCCACAACTATGCATCAATCACTGCACCACTAGAGAAGCTTGTAGAGTGCAAAGATTGTCTTACTTTGACATCCCTTTTTTGCCTGTGTTTCCTCTATTTTCCTATATTTACTACCTAAATAATGCCATATACACAAGGTTTTGTTAAAGATAATCAATAATATGTCTTCTTCTTCATGTTTGACTATATACCCTATTGTTTTGTTAAAGAATGCATTTGGCTACAAAATTGGTCTGTTTTCGCAGCTAATCTAGATTTCTGTAGCTGCCTCCATTGTTTGCAAGGTTCAGGAGCTCCAGGTCAGAAATGAAGGATACAGATCGATAAGGAATGGTCCCCTAGTGGATCCATTCCTATCCCCTTGAACTAGTTCAACAAGATGATTGCAGGATATCATGGTCAAACCCCAAATTCAACCATAGGATTATCGCCAGAACAAAATTCGAGTTTCGTCAAAACCTTATCGATTTTCTTTCGGAATAGAAAATCAAAGGTTTAGAGATATAGTTTAGTTGGAATATAGATATTTAGGCTTAAAATACTCATGCTGTTATGCCAAATACTTGTTATAAAAACTATGGCCGCACTGTGATTTGGTGCACGCTGGATGGTGTAATTTTTGAAACAATTTGTTAAATTTTATTTGCAAGCAATAGAATTGGTTTTGTGTGTGTATGGACTGTGTTGATTGGAGATTATGGACTGATCTGTGGAGGGCCCCCATGACTAGTGATAGGTCTTTAACCAATTGCAATTATATTTCTTTTCATTCCTTGAATACTCTATTTTTGTGTGAAGAAATGTAGTATGATGAGTTCACCAGTGAATCTTTATATGCATGAGCACTTCCCTTTGATTTATACCTAGTTTAATATGCTATTTGAATTGCTTTTTATCTTGTACAACATGGTCATTTCATTTTCTTTTTATCTAGTGTAGTCCAATTGTGTTTACTTCATAGTATAGTTGTTGTTCAAAATATCTTGTTTGGATGAAATTGAATAAGTAAAAGAGTGAGAGCCTTCTTCTTAACAATTTAATTCAAACAATATTCCTTTACATTTTGATAGAGTAGATTTATCTTGCACTTAGTAAATTAGAGCTGCAACATAAACATTCAAGACAAAAAATCCAAAAATAGTCTAAAACGAGTAGAATTTAGAACCACTGTCATATCATTCGTAAACTGATTCAATAGAGAATAACTCCTAAGAAATTAGCTGATAAATTTAGGGATTGATACATTAATATAATTAATGACACCATCTCCATACTAATCTCAAGTTTAGACCCAAACAAGAACATAATGACATAAGAAATAACTTCTAGCACATATCGTGCACCTATACTTCAACAGTATACATACCCTGGTTGACAATTTATGATTGACAATTTAAAGACATTAAATTGGCCAAACATTTTGGCACCGTTGCCGGGGAAGTACAAATAGAAGTTAAGAAAAAAAATCAAAACATGATATCCATAGGGATAGAGAATCTAGAGGTATATTTGTAAGGCCAGGAAGAAGTTTACTCACTTCACCTCGGTTTCAAGAATCCACACCACCTACTCAAACCCAAATTCCATTTAGAGGTCAACAAAGGCTTCTTGAAATCTCAAGATCAGAAATCCAATCCAGAACTTCACCCACTACCTCTAATGAAGATGGAATTGAAGAAAATCCTACATCCCCAACTACAGGAGTAATTTTTCTATCCTTCACTGGTGAGAAAAATTTAGGAGAAAAATTAGAAATTCCTAGTGAGGAAGAGGAACCAGAAACTTATTTTGAACAACCATTTATAGAGGAACTAGAAAGATTAGAAGAACACTATTAGTTCTGAAGAATCTATCATGGCTGAAGAAGGGGAAGGAGAAGTACACAATGTCCATGGCAAAGAAAATAGGATTGGAGGATGGGATAGAGTCAGAGGTGGAGATAGTAATAGAGGAGAGGGTAGAGGTAGAGGAAACCAAGATCCTTTTGGATTTCCTATTCTTGATGAAGATACAACCCTCACAATGAAAAATATGTCACCCTCAATTCTTCCTAATTTCCATGGAGAAAGAAACGAAGACCCAGGGACATTTCTCTTCAAATTTGAAGTATTATGAAGATCGTATGACTATCTGCATGATGCTCAAAAGTTAAAATTGCTCCTGCTACATTAAAAGACTCAGCATTAAAATGGTTCATGAGTCTAAGAGTGCATTCTATAACAACATGGGGACAAATGAAAGAGGCTTTCTTATGAAAATATAGAGATTATTGTATGCCTAGTAACCTTAAAGATGAAGTCTTCAAAGTGACACAAAAAGAAGATGAAAATCTTGAAGATTTAGTAGAAATGTTTGTTTACAATGTTAAAAGAGAAAAAATGGATAATTTGGATGAAGAAACCTTACAAACTCTCTTACTCAGAGCTATTAAAGATGAGTGGATCAATCTCCTTAACCTAACTAGGAAGGGAGATATTTCCCAACTACCATTTGCAGATATTTGTGATTTATGTGTACATATCTCAAGGGGTAAAGCACGAGTTGGAAGGAGTCCTAGTGACCCTCTCTTGTTAAGAATTAATAAATCTGTAGCTGGGATAGTCAGTAGAGTAGAATTAGAAAATTTGCTTGATACCTTCAAAAAACATATTTTAGGGAGCCTAAGTGAGAAAATAGACACCCTTAAAATACAAAAAAAGAAAAATTATAAAAATGTTGCATTATCCATCTTCTATCCCAAATTTCGGAAGAAACATGCCCTAAGAGAGTGTCCCTTAGATTCAAAAGCCATAGAAACTTGTGTCATATGTGTAGATAATCATGATACAAAGGAATTTCCATCCTTAACAGGTCTCAAGGATGTATTTAATGATGAAGGAATATTAGAACCAATAGACCCTCTCTACTTTATAGCCTAGAGACGATGGCAAAATCCCCAACCAAATCAATCACAAGGATTTAGACCATAACGATTTGCTCAGTCTTCACAAAATAATTGGAATTTAGCCTGGAAGCCTTGGGCTCAACCACAGACACAACCTTGGAATCAAGGATGGAAAAATCCTTATGGAGCCTACGCTCAATATAAACAATATTCCCCATCCTACCTTCCTCCACAATTTCTACCACCATCTAATCATATTCCCCAAGCTAACCAATTATCACAAATTCCAGTTCAGAATCAAAACCCACAGTGCTCCCGAACATTTCCACAAAAACCAAATCAATTACCTGCTCAACCACTTCCGAATCCTAATAATAAAATACCACAACCTGTGTACAACATGGAGGGGCATATTCCTCAAACTTATGTAATAACTCCACTAGACCTAAATAATATCCAATTAAGGTCTAGAAGAGTGTTACCAAGAAAACCCCCTATTATCATTCAAGAAACAAGATTCGATCTTCAAAAACACAAAAACCAATCAGAAGAAGGGGAGACCTCTCTCCTTCAGAAGGAGACTAAACAAACATAAGAAGTTCTGATAAACACTCCCATCATAGAACAACCCTTAATATCAATTAGACCACCTTTCCCCGAATGGTTGAAAATTTATGGAGTAGAAAACAAATTATCTTGCCTGCTTAAAATATGATGGATGAATTGAGAAATGTTTGTATTAAGACTCCTTTATTACAAGCCATAAAAAATAACTAATTTTTGAAAAAACAATTAAGGAACTAAGTACACAAAGATCTGGGAGAAAAAGAAAAGACATAAAAAGAATTCAGTTAGTTGGAAAAATGGCAGACATTATGATGGGGAAGACGAAAATTAAAAAATACTTAAATCCAGGAAGCCCCATTGTAAAAATTCACATCAATGGAACTGAAATACCAAACACACAGATTGATCTAGGAGCAGCGATAAAAATAATGAGAAAATGAGTTATGGACACACTTACGCTTCCTAACCTTGAATACACACCAACCTTATTACAATTAGTAGATAGGTCTATGATTAACATAATGGTGTTTTGAAAGATGTTTGTGTATCCTTCGATTATTGGGAATATCCTGTTGATTTCATGGCCTTAATGCCCAAGTATAATTTAGGAGGACATCCATTAATTCTAGGAAGACCTTGGTTAGCTACAATAGATGATTTCATTGGTTGTATATCAGGTGACATGTTCATCTCAGATGGAAATTCTACAAATAAATTTACATTATATCCTCCTGCAAGAACAAGTATAGATACAGAAACTTAAGAATGGATAGAAGATGAAGAAGATATACAACCTATTTTTACTGCTGAACAAGTAAAAGAGTAAGAAGAAATTCTAAATCTACTGGAAAATAATGAATCTTCCTCCCATTATGATCATAGTCGCAATGAGTATCTCTCATCTAAACATGTATCATTGCTCTCCATGGAAAAATTTGGGAATTCCTCGATAAAAATATTTCTAGGAAAGACCTTGAATGTTAATGAAAACCTAGAAGAAGTGCAAAATAATCAATTGATAGAAATTTTACAGAAATATTCTTCTAATTTTGCATGGGAATACAATGACATGAGAGGAATTGATCCTAAAACTTGCATACATCATATCTACATTGAACAGAATGCAAGACTGGTTAGACAACCTCAATGGAGAATGAACCCAAATTTAAAAGAAATTGTTAAGGAGGAGTTGCAGAAATTGTTAAATGTAAATTTCATCTATCCAATATCTGACAGTTAGTGGGTTTCACCCCTAATAATCGTTCCTAAGAAAAACGGAAAATGGAGAGTATGCATCGATTATAGGGAACTAAATAAAGTAACATTAAAAGACCACTTTCCACTACCTTTTATAGATCAGGTCTTAGACACATTAGCACGAAAAAAATATTTTTCCTTCTTGAACAGGTTCAGTGGATATAACTAGATTCAAGTAGCCCTTGAAGATCAAGATAAAACCACGTTCACTTGTCCATGGGGAACTTATGCTTACCGAGTACTTCCCTTTGGATTATGCAATGCTCCAGCAACATTCCAAAGAGCAGTCATCAGAATTTTCTCTGATCTTATTCATGATTGTGTGGAAGTGTACATGGATGATTTCATAGTTTATGGAGATTCTTTCAATGAAGCACTGGAAAATTTGGAAAAAGTATTAATAAGATGTAGAGAAACAAATCTCTCGTTAAGCAATGAAAAATGTTTCATGATGTTTAACGAAGGACTTGTTTTAGGTCATCATATTTCAGGGTATGGAATCAAGGTAGACTCATCTAAAGTTGAAGTCATTTCTAAGTTATTAGTGCCAAGTTGTCAAAAAGATGTTAGAAGTTTTCTCAGTTTTACTGGATATTATAGAAGATTGATAGAAAACTTCACAAAAAGTGCGTCCCCACTCTTTAAATTGCTTACCAAGGACTTTGAATTCAATTGGGATTCTAAATGTCAAGATGCCTTTGAAACTTTGAAAATATAATTTCTGAAGCACCTATCTTAAAAGGACCTAACTGGAAATTGCCTTTCCTTATCTCAACAGATGCTTCAGATTTAGCCTTAGGAGCTATGTTGGGACAAAAAGATCTTACTCCTTCTGCAATCTATTATACCAGTAAAAATTTAACTCATGTAGAGTTAAATTATACTATGACTGAAAAAGAGTTTTTAGCTGTAGTTCATGCCATTAACAAGTTCAGACATTACATAATTGGCTATGAAACTTTTGTTCACAAAGACCATTCTGCCATTAGATACCTAATGAATAAACCAGTCACTAATGGAAGAATAACTAGATGGCTCTTACTGTTACAAGAATTCGACATAAACATTCTAGATAGGCCAGGAAAACAAAATACAATTGGCGACTTTTTATCTAGAATACAAAATGAAAATAATGATCAACCCGTACAGGATAAATTTCCTAATGAATATTTTTTTGTAGTGTCTACTAAATCACCTTGGTATGCAGATATTGCTAACTATTTAGCCACAAGAAAAATGTCATTTCATTTATATCCTAGAGAAAAGAGAAGAATAGTCCACAATAACACATCTTATTCATGGAAAATTGAAGAGTTATACAAGACAGGACCAGATCTCATCATCAAAAGATGTGTTCGAGAGGACAAAATACCAGAAATACTTAAAGCTTGCCACGATGAGCCATGTGGGGGAAATTTTTCTGGTAGAAGGACTGCTTACAAAATCTTGCTTTTAGGATATTATTGGTTCCATTTTCAGGGACACCAAAGAATATGTTAAAAGATTTGACAGTTGTCAAAAAATGGGCAAACCCACTCTTTCAAATGAAATTCCACTGCAACCACAGGTACTCATCGAACCATTTGAGAAATGGGCACTAGATTTTGTTGGACCAATCAACCCACCTTCAAAGCAAAAGAAGTATATTATGGTATGTATTGATTATGTCACTAAATGGGTAGAAGCTAAAACACTTCCTTTTGCTACTAAAAAATGCTGTAGTTTCATTTCTTTTTGAGGATTTTTTACTCGTTTTGGTGTTCCAAGAGAAATTGTAACAGATCAAGGAAAACAATTCACATCCAGATTAGTGCAGAAGCTTGTGGATCAATACAAAATCAAACATCGGAAGTCCACTCCATACCATCCATAAGCCAATGGACAAGTTGAGTCCACAAATAAGGTGATTGAAGCAATCCTTACCAAGACTGTACATCTACATAGAAAGGACTGTGTGGAAAAGCTTCTAGAAGCTTTATGGGCCTACAGAACTACATGGATAAATACTACACGACATAATCCCTATGAACTTGTTTATGGGAAGCAAGTCTTACTTCCAATAGAGTTCCAAATCTAGACCTATAAGACAGAAGTCCAGTTAGATCTTGACTTATCAGAAGCACATAAGCAAAGGATGAGACAACTAAATGAACTTGACGAAATCAGACAAGAAGCCTTCCAGAGAACTAGCCTAGTTCAACAACAGAGATCTAGATGGCATGATAAGTACAATAAGGAAAGGAACTTTCATCCAAGAGATTGGGAATTACTCTTTGATTCAAAGTTCAAGAATTTTCAAGAGAAATTCCAAACCCATTGGCTTGGATCTTATGAAGTTGAAAGTGTTTTTTATAATGGTGTAGTTAGAATCAGGACTATTGATGAAGAGAAAATTCCTCTAATAGTAAATGGACATCGACTTAGATTGTACTAGAAACCATTGAAAAAAGAGGAGTTTGTTAAAATGTTCCAAGATAATTCAGAATTGAAAATGATCAAGAAGAATTCTTCTTCTTTTCCACCTTAGAAATTTTTACTCAGTTACTCTCTAAAATAATAATAATCAGTAATTATATGTATATAACATACATTAAAAATTATAAAAGAAAAAAAGAAAGAAAGAAGAAGGTAAAAACATGAAACCACATCTGTTGGAGGTTATATAGAAATTAGGTGAAACACAATTTTGTTGGCACTTCAAATTTTTCTTTCAGGAACAATATAAAAAAATCCTTTATTAATTTTTTTTTTTCTCAGCTGCAAAATCAACAACTTTCTGTAGCTCAGAAAAGTTTCTGTAGCTACGACAAGTTTTTGTAGCCTAATAAATTTTTTTTTAGCCTACAAGGACACATGGTGGTTTGAATTGAAAGACAACTGACAGAGAAAAGTACTTGCAGGTATCTTAGAACAAAACACAAGGTTAGAAAAAGTGGATCATAGGTATGTGCTACTTTAATTTAGCAATAGCGATTGATATATTTCATATATGGCTAAGAAGACATAGTACTATCGAAAATTAAAATGAAATCATTACAGCTTAAGGGTGATGGTCACCTATCAAAACATCATAAGCCACCACTTAAAAGTCATGTCCCGTCCTCATTCCAAATCCACAAAAGTAATTATCGAATCATCATTTTAAATGCACTGAATGACCCGATTCATTCCTATAACCCTTATTATAATCCAACTGTTCTTACACTGCTCTAAACTTTCATAGCCACTCTGTCCTTCCGCCACTTAGCAAAACCCTACCAACACCATTCTCTTGTCAAGGTAACCAGTCTTTGAGGCAAAGTATCCTCCATAATGGGGATCATTGTTAGAACCGAGACAATAGGGAAGATATTCTTGGAGGGATACCCTCAGACCAAGGAGCTGCTACAAAAGAAACAATGGTTGCAATTCATTGAAAAATTCAACAGTTTTCACAGGGAAGTGACAAAGACATTTGCACGCTCGTTTGATGGAATTGAAGTTGAAATAGGAGACATTAAGATCACCATAATAGAGTCCATGATCACAAAGGCTATTGAATTACCAAGGAGCCAAGAGAAATGGTTCAAGAATAGGGGAATTAATGGAGAAGATTGGAAGGTCTTCCTGAAGAATCCAAATATGGATACCAATGTCTTCAAGAAAGGTATTCCCAGCACAACCTTTAAGAGTAAATGGAGAAATTTATTGCTTATACTTAAAAAATTTGTCACCTATGAGGGTCGGTTTGGGTGTATGTATTTTTACCATGTTAGGATAATGATGCATTTTCTTGAAGATCACCAGATGAATCTTCCTTATTTTCTCTTACATAGTCTCAAGAAAATGTCTACAAATGTTCAAAAGAGAATTCAATTTATAGAAAATACCATTTATCATCATGGCCTGATAAAGATATTGGTTGAGCTCCATCTTCAGAGTATAGGGGATAACTGGGAGAGTTTCCTGGTGAGGAACCATTTTGAAGAAATGCCCCCAAAACAATCCAGTAACAGTAGGACCCTTAGAGGAAGGAAGAGAACAATAGAATTAGTAAAAGAGCAGGAACCCCAGACTCACCCAGAATTATCAGAAGAAGAGTTTCCCATAGCAGATATATTGCAAAGAATGAAAAAAGGAAATCTTAGAAGGAAGGTAGTTAGCAAAAGAGCAAAGGAAATACCACAAACTAGGACCCTTCCTCAAGAAGAAAAATTAGAGACTAAAATAAGGAAAGTAGAGGGATTACAAACCTCTAGACTGAGGAGGAGCACAAGGTTGAGCACAATCCAACAGACAGTCTTGAAAGCTACAAAATACATTGGCCTCAAGGAAAAAAAGCCAATTGAGAACGAGCCAACTGAAAACCTTGAAAGTTCTCCAAAAGGGTCACCAAAACCATCACCAAGAGTATCACCACCACCTTGCAACTCACCTCTAAGAAGCCCAGTACATAGTCTGGGTGTTGACCCTATTCAACAAGATATATATGACTATATAGAGTCATTGGAAAGAAAATAGACAACAACTAAGGAAACAATTCAAAGTCCTAGAGAAGGGAGCAATCAGTTAAATGAACGACAGGAACACTCAGCCTCAAACATTTTAAAGTAAGAGATTTTTCAGTTAGAGCCATTGAACAGGTATCTCAAGAATGAGAATCAAGCATTGAAAGCACAAAGTGAGATCCAGATTACAAAAAGTGACAATCTTTTCCTTCATTTTAGCTTGTTGTATAAAAATAACAAAAAGCTAAAGAAGGAAAACAGGACAATGCAAAGAGAGATTATCAGCTTAATATACAAAATTCTCATGAGAAAACCTAGGATGCTAGTAGCTGCCAAAAAGAAGAGAAAAGTGAAATTTGGAGGTGATGAATAGAAGGCACAAGCGACTGATAATGATGAAGTGTATGAGGACATACAAAACCTCCAGCCCAGGGGAATGTAGAGTCCAAATATTGTCTTACTTTGGCATCTCTTTTTTCCTACGTTTCCTCTCTTTTCCTATATTTACTACCTAAATAATGCCATATACACAAGGTTTTGTTAAAGGTAAGCAATATTATGTCTTCTTCTTCATGTTTGACTATACACCCTATTGTTTTGTTAAAGAATGCATTTGGTTACAGAATTGGTCTGTTTTCGTAGCTAATCCAGATTTCTGCAGCTGCCTCCATTATTTGCAAGGTTTAGGAGCTCCAGGTCAGCAACAAAGGATACAAATGGATAAGGAATGGTCCCCTAGTGGATCCCTTCCTATCCCCTTGAACCAGTTCATCAAGATGATCGCAGGATATCATGGTCAAACCCCAAAGTCAACCACATGATTGTCGCCATAACAAAATCTGAGTTTCATCAAAACCTTATCGATTTGCTTTTGGAATAGCAAATCGAAGTTTTAGTGATATAGTTTAGTTGGAATAAAGATATTTAGGATTAAAATGCTCATGCTGTTATGCCAAAAACTTGTTATAAAAACTATGGCCGCACTGTGATTTGGTGCGCGCTAGATGATGTAATTTTTGAAATAGTTTGTTAAATTTAGTTTGCAAGAAATAGAATTGGTTTTGTGTGTGATATGCGCTGCATTGATTGGAGATTATGGACTGATCCATGGAGGGCCCCTACAACTAGTGACATGTCTTTAACCAATTACAATTAGATTTCTTTTCATTCCTTGAATACTCTGTTTTTGTGTGAAGAAATGCAGTATGATGAGTTTGCTAGTGAATCATTATATGCATGTCCACTTCCCTTTGCTTTATACCTAGTTTAATATGCTATTTGCATTTATTTTTATTTTGTAAAACATGTTATTTCATTTTCTTTTTTATCTAGTGTAGTCCAACTGTGTTTACTTCATAGTATAGTTGCTATTCAAAATATCTTGTTTGGATGAAATTGAATAAGTAAAAGAGTGAGAGTCTTCTTCTTAACACTTGAATTCAGACAATATTCCTTTATAGTTTGATAGAATATATTTCTCTTCCACTTATTAAATTAGAGCTACAACATAAAAATTCAAGACAAAAATCCAAAAATAGTCTAACACAAGTAGAATTTAGAACCACTCTCATATCATCCATTAATTGATTCAATAGAGAATAACTCCTAAGAAATTAGTTGACAACTTTAGGGATTGATACATTAATATAATTAAGGACACCATCTCCATACTAATCTCAAGTTTATACCCTAGCAAGAACATAACGACATAAGAAATAACTTCTAGCACATATCGTGCACATGTACTTCAATAATATATGTACCCTAGTTAACAATTTATGATTGACAATTTAAAGAAATTAAATTGGCCAAACAAAGCTACTAAAGAAAGATGAAAGGTTTGCATGGTAGAAAGAATGTAAAGCTTCTTTTAATGTGATGAAGGAGAAACTGACAAGTGCACCAATCCTGATTTATCCAGATTGGAACAAGTAATTCCATGTTCACATTAACGCATCAAGTATCGCCTTGGGGTTCGTCCTAGCTCAGCCCGAAGACAAAAATATTAATCATCCCATCTAATTTGCCAAAAGAAAATTATCCACAACAAAAAGGAATTATACCATGACTAAGTGTGAAGCACTTGCGATGGTATATTCACTACAAAATTTTAGGCACTATCCTGGGGGGTCCGTTCAAATTATTCACTAATCATTCTACCCTAAACTACTTGGTGAATAAGCTTGTACTCAAAGGAAGGATTCGTAGATTGCTTCTTTTATTCCAAGAGTTCACATTTGAAGTAATTGTCAAGCTAGGAAGACTAAATGTGGGTCCTAATCACCTTTCCCGGTTAGAGTCATGCAAAGCCAGAGGGTGAGTAGATGATCAATTTCCAGATGCTAACTTGTTTCGAGTCGAAGCCATACCAGACTACTTGGAGGACATTGCAGTATTTATAGCTACAAGAAAATGCCTGAAGGGGTACACAATAACACGATGAAGGCACATGGTGGTTCGTGTTGCCGATTACCCGTTGATCGCAAGAAAAATGTACAAGTTGGACCTTGATAAGCTATTGTGAAGGTATGTTCTTGATCATGAAAGACAAGATGTATTATGGGAATGTCATTTAGGAGTTGAAATTACGAGGAAAGTGTTGCAGGTGGGACTCTAGTGGCCCACAATTTTCTGAGATGCAAAGGAGTATGCCAAGAGGTGTGGTGTTTTCCAAAGGGTTGGAAAGCAGTCGCACTAGGATGAACTACCTTTTAGGGAAAATTTTAGGGGCTAATATTCGCAAGGTAAGCTAATTTTCCATGTTTTTTCCAAAAACAATATTTGCCAATTTCCTTTTTCTTCTAAACATGATTCGCCCACTTTTATAATATAAAATTACTTTACCTTAAAAATCACCAAAATTTTATATACACTAATATAAAGTCATTAGAAATATAAATATTTTTACAAAAATATTGCCAACAATTTGCATATTAGGGACTAGTAAGATTCGCCAAGGTTTCTAAACTTTAAGATAAAATTACATCCTTAAAAGTTTCCTTGCTATCTTTGCAACTGGTATGAGCACTGTAGGCCTTTAAGAAATGGGTAATCAAATTTGTGGGATCTATTAACCCACCAACACGTCACTCCCATGCCAGATATATTATTACCTCCATAGAGTACCTTACCAATGGGCTAAAGCTGCACCAGTCAAAGATTGTACTACAAACATTGCTGTTAGGTTCATCTTTGAGAATATTATCACTTGATTTGGCTACCCTTGAAGCCTCACCAGTGATGAGAGGACCCATTTAATTAATGAGATGGTCGCTTCATTATTACAAAACTTTATTATACAACACCATAAGAGCAACTTGTATCACCCTCAAGAAAATGGTACTGTGGAAGCTTTTAATAAAATCTTAGAGAGGGAACTCACCGAGATATGCACAAACAATAGAGATGATTGGGATGAATGGGTGCCAACTACAATATGGGCTTATCATACAACCATCAAGCGCTTACACACGTATACACCCTTCCAGTTAGTGTATGGATGAGAAGCCTTAGTATCTGCCGAGTTTAGCATCTCCAACCATTTTATCATGTAGATAACTCACTTGACGGAGGATGAATCAATTCCAAGGTTGTTGGAAGAAATATAGGAGCTGGATGCAGCTAGTTTTCAGGAACATCTCCACCAAACTATTGAAAAGAAGAGGGAGAAGGCATGGCATGACAGGAATATTAAGCATAAATATTTTACAGTTGGAGGACATGTTTTGCTAAACGACAATAAGTTTTTGAAGTTTCCCAGGAAGCTAAAAATGAATTGGTTGGGACCCTTCATCACTACATAAGTGAAATAACCAGGAGTTGTCAAGCTCACACAACTGGATGGTGTCCTACTTCCTGGATGGGTGAATGGTTCACACCTGAAACCTTTCCATGACTCAACTGGTTCTACATCAAAATGATTTGGTCTATGGAAGGGGATCGTAGGTAGGTCTAGGTAGAGTCAATAATTTCTTTTAGGTTGTTAGTTGTGTCAGTTAATTTAGTTATTCAATTGTTTCAGTTGAATTTGGTCACGAATAAATTTTCGCTAGTTCTTTTAGTTGCAGAAGTAGCTTCACCCCTCTGCAACTATTTGTGGTCGGGGAGTCGTACAGTGTCGGTTGTGTATTTGTAATAATTCCCTATGTTGGTTTAAATTTGGGCTAAATATCTCTCATAATATCCCTCACACGATCTGTCCATCAAATTCTAGGCGCCTACCATCATAGCCCCATAATTACCCATCGTTCCCGCCCTCCTTTTCCAGTTTTTTGCATCATCTGAGTTAGGTCCCACTAGCTGTTGTTATTGTTGCCATAGTTGGGATCACATAGGGAAAGTTACCATATTAATTAGTTAAGTGGTCAAATAAAAAATGCCATGTCGAGCCTTTCTATTTAATTTTCATGGTAGCGATAAGCTTCTTAGTATGGTGGTCAAATTGTGAAGTCTGAAGTCTGTATCAAATTTTCCATATTCCCAACCCATTTTCAAGCCTCTAGTGTTCCTTGTGTATCACCATTGTACTACAACCATGGCGAAGACTATAATATTTGTTCCTGAAATTGAACCAGACTCAAGGATTACAAAATCTAAGAATCTCTATGGCAAGTACAATAAGGTTGTTCTTGTAGACAATGGTCTATCAGACTCGTTCCATTTTCTAGCATTCAAGTGGGAAGTCTACATAGAAGCTATCACCAAACCTGACAGAAGTAAGTCAACAAAATTTAGAGAATACTTCAAAGGAATACAGAGGTTAACATTACTAAATTTGTGGGGTCTTCCAGTATTTGACATTGAAGGAGCAACGATGCAATGCAAATAATTCTTCATTAGTAGGATGCATGGAGGGTTTATGTGGCTCGACAAGGAATACCCAATCCATGTCATTGACATTCCCAATGTTACAAGGTTTTCTTCTACTGGATCCATGGTATCAAGTTCATTTTAGAATACGTCTAAGAAGGGGAAGAAGACATGCGATGACAATTATTACAAAAAGTATGGTACCCAACGTGGAGGTAAAGGTGCCTTGATAGAACAAATTAACAAGTGTGACATCAAATTCACCTGTTATACGATTGATTGAAAGTTGATGCAGAACTTCTTAAGAGGTGAATGCACATTGGATACTATCTCAGTTATGGAAGCTCATGTGCAAGGCACACAATTGAATTGGTGTAGTTTTCTGTTAAATGAACTCTTCAATGTTAGTGAAGATATTTATAAAAGGGCCACTCATTCTAGATATGGATATCTCGTTGTTTCCTTAGCTATGTGGAGCTAGTGCCCACTAGAGAGGAGAGAGATGGTGACAATTACTAAATACCAACCCCTTGCACTCAAGTATTTACCATGGCGAACATCTAGGGACCCTAGCAATAAGGAAATCAATGAGGCCTCTTTTTCTGGTTGGTGCAAGAAAATGTTGGATGTCACCAAGGCTAGACCAAGAATCCAATTATCACTCCTTGATGAATATTCATAGGATATCTTGTTTCTTGTAAGTCATGGAAGAACCTGGGTGCGGCCTAAGTGCATCAACTCTGACACATTTCAGATGTAGGCCTAAAATTTTATGTTATCTAAAGAAGCCTTTCATATCAAAGTCTCTTCTTGGTCGGAGATTACTTGAGAAGTTCGGGAGGGGAAGCATATATACTTGATTGGAGGAATGGTTCCCCAACCACTACTTGGAGAAAATACTTTGGCTGCAAGGAAGCGGTTGGCTGAGGAAACACCAACTCTAGTCATCAAGGAGCTTGAGACGTGCATGCAGTCCCTACATGAAACTCTGGAGAACCTCGGGACTTCAGTAAGTAATTTTCCTACCTTTTATGAATTTCTTAGTTCAAGTCTACTTGTTTCTTTGACCTGTATCCTTGTTATTGCTTCAATTCCTTTAGTGGGCATGCACTCTCAATCTAAACCCACAATTCTGAATATAAGACCTCTTACCACCGAACCACCATCGGTCCCCAAGAAAAAGTTTAAAACCACCTCTACCTAGGTTCTTGAACTTACTGAAGAAGAAATCCAATCACACACAACCACACCCATCACCAAAGAAAATCCACCTTCCACTTCTACCACCTCTAAAACGGAAATGGAGGTAGACTCTATTATCCACTTGGTTATTGAAAATACAAATGGGGCACTTACAACCCATCCTTCAAGTACAAAGTTTGTACATATGTTGTTGAACATGAATGTTGGGATGGGGTCCCCTGGGTTTGTTTTGGGGCAAAATCCCAAGTTTTGATATAAATTCTCTGCGCATTGTGGATGCGGAGCGCAGAGTTAGTTAAGAGTCAAAAAGGGGTTTTACCCTCATTTATGTAAACTGAGTCGGTTCTTGAGATCTACCCATGTTCCGCGGACCATGGGATTGTATAAATAGGTGTGTCTTAGAGAGTCTAAGGTAGATAGATAGAGATAGAAGTCTTTTGTCTATGGGTACGACGGAAGGAATCTAGAGACTTAGCACAGAGAAGTAAGTCTTAGAGGAGGAAAGACTATGCAACTTAGTGCATAGAGACCTAGAGTAGTGTCCGCCGTTGAGTGTGCAGACCCCTGCAGCTGAGTGTGCAAGGGAGTATTGAGTCTGCAAACCATACTGAAGATCAATAAAGAAGACTGTTGCAGAAATTCCTGTGTTTTATATCTTTACTTCTGTTATGTATGATTGCGATATATGTTGTGATGGAATGATGTTTGATGCGTGAATTTACTTGATCTGTCTTATTAACTGAATGCAATTAATGTCAAGTGATTACGCGAAGATTATAATACTTTCTGTTAAAGTTATCAAACACTTATGTAGATCTCAGTAAATATTGATCCAAGGATAATCTACGGTGCACATAAGTATATATTTTGCCTATTTAGGGTCCACAAAAGCCATTTGTAGACCTTCGCGGAGGTCTAGGGACCAATTGAGGGAAATTACAGCACTAAGCCTTAAGGGTATAAAGATCTACGCGAAGGCAGATCGAGGTCATAAAAGGACATCACACTGATCTCTGGATGTAGAAACTTGGTTCCAACATCCCCCCATACTGCTTTGGGTGAGACTTCAGTCCACGCTACGTGGATTGATGCCAAAAGGGCCAGTAGTGTAGGGTTTTGTTTGGTACAACTAACTATGAACCTGGGTTAGGACCCACTAAGGCAACAAATGGTTACGTTTCCGAGACTAGGATCTTCATAAAGAGATGTGTGATGTCACATCACTAGAATACAACCAAGAAGGAAATTAAGAAGTGGTTGGCCAGAAAGATCCACGAATTTATGGTGCAAGAAAATAGAAATCTGTGCCTGAAAAAAGAATAGTGGCTTGATAGATATCTGTATACAAAAATACACTAAATTTTCTTTTGTACCTTCCCGATTGAACTATACGAGTGGATAACTAAATTGGTAGACGGCCAGGGAAGGTGGAAGCTTGATAGTCCAATAATGTGGACTTCGGAACTAGTGCAGAGGTTTGAAGCCTCTGAAGATAAGATCATGTGCACTATTGACCATTGGCTTGATCGGTTTATAGTAGGATTTGTCATAGAGTTCGTGTTGACACCTAAGTTAGTTACAGCGAAGCAGAGCAACGCTTATTCAAGGGACCGCCAGGTAAGTATTTGAGATCTTTGAATACTTGGATTAAGATGCTCTTGTGTGAAAAATGAGTTATGCCATTGCCTTGATGTTTGGATCTACATGAAGTGGGTGGAGCTTTAGAAACCAAGAAAAAGCAGGTCCTGAATATAACTCGTTGATTGGACCTCCTTCAAGTGATGATGAAGGAGTGGTGCAGGCCTCGCCATAGAGCGCTATCCAGTTGATAAAACAAGGTTTTCCATGGATACATCATCCATCCACACCACCCTGACCTTCACCTCCACAACATACACCTTCGCCCACACTGCCGCCACCACCACCGCTGTTTAACATGTCGAATACAATGAAGTTCCCAGTTTTCAAGGGCTTAGGAAGTGAGGATCTGGATCAATTTTGGTTTGTTACAAAGGTTGTATGGACAACTGATCCAGATTTAAATAGGAACGCAATAGATTACAGAGATAACCATAAATACCGAGATGTGATAACCATAAATAAAGAGATGCAGCGGAAATAATACTTCATTTCATTAATGGAAAATACCGAAATATGCTTACAACCAGAATTGGAATAAACCAGCTAGGACGATGGTAGCTTATCTCTGAGAGAGATGTGCGGCTACATGTCTCTGAACTGTTCCAAACGTGTGTTACAATGAGGCTCGAAGGCCTATTTATTATTGAGAAACAATGGAAAACCCTTCACATTCCAAAACCGACCCTTAGAAGATGAAACGCCAAATTGTGGGCCCCGTTTTGGGTAAATTGGTACATCAATTTCCCGGGGTCGTAACTTTGGCATACGATCTCCGTTT
>APFE030678149.1:289999-318430 GCA_000404065.3 Pinus taeda
ATTACATAAATGAACAATTCTTGGATGATACAAATGAAAAGACATATTTTCTATATATAGGAGTCTAAGGGGTCATAACATAATCGGAGCCGACATAACAATAATAATGTAAGGGCACAATAATAACAATAGTGGGCTTCTATGGGGAACAATAGTAACAACATGGGCACTACATGGGTACATCAATATAATAAGTGGGTTGTACTAATAACAATAAGGGGTTACACTAGTAATATAGGGGCCTAATAGGTACTGAAGCGGAGCCTAAATTTACAAAGATTAGGGATTATTGGGATGATGCCACTGTGGATAAGGTTGCTGAGTTTCTCTATGAATATCAGGATTTGTTTACTACAAAATTTTCAGATCCGAAGGGCATCATAGGTGACTTGGGCATGATGAATATTACCTTGAAATCGGACATGAAGCCTATTAAGGTTAGGTCGTATTGCCTTAACCCCAAATACAAGGAAAAGGTTTGCTTGGAATTGGAAAAGATTCTTGAGGCGGGCATTATTGAACCAATGGAGGAAATTGATTGGGTGAGCCCAATGGTAGTTCAGGAAAAGAAACAAAAGGGAGAGATAAGGATTTGCATAGATCTAAGAAAGCTTAATGATGCCTGCGTCCATGATCCTTTCCCAATGCCATTTATTGATGAGCTCCTAGATAATGTTTGGGGATAGGAAGCCTACTCATTCAATGATGGGTTCTCCAGATACCATCAGATTAAGATTGCATCAGAGGATAGGAGAAAAACAACCTTCGCGATGAAATGTAGTTGTTTCCAGTATACTATGGATGTTGTGGTTGTTGACTTCACAACTTTGTTTGAACAGGCCATGGAAGTGGTGATGACCTTGCAGGAAGATCCCACTGTGCGTATATTGAGTACAGAGATTTGTGAGCTCCAGTAGTGGTACGATGAGGTTGGGGCTGCGACGCACTCCATTACTACAGTGCACCGCCTCGCCAAGTTGCAGGAGGCAAAGAAGCTCATTGCACAAGTAGAAGTAGCACAAAAAAAGGAGGCAGTGATTAAGGCATGGTTGGGTCCTTGATTGGATGAAGCCTACCTAGTCTCAGCCAACATTCATGAAAAGCTGATGAACTTGCAACTCACACAACAGAAGATCAAGGGAGTCGATGAAGGACCAACTATAGAGTAGCTGGTTGAACAAGTGAAGCAGGAAACCACTCAGAGTGCGGCTAAAGTAGTAGTTGTACAGGTGGAGCTAGGGGATCTTCACAGCAAGATCACTATGCCAACTGAGTGGATCAAGGGCGAGTCACGACCTTTGTGTTGGGGGCCTATTGGGATGGGATCCCCTGGGTTAGTTTTGTGGAAAAATCCCAAGTTTTGATATAAAGTCTCCACAAATTATGGACACGGAGCGCAAAGTTAGTTAAGAGTAAAAAATGGGTTTTACCATCGTTTATGTAAAATTGAGTCGGTTCTTGAGATCTACCCATGGTTCGAAAACCATGGGATTGTATAAATAGGTGTGTCTTAGAGAGTCTAAGGCAGATAGATAGAGATAGAAGTCATTTGTCTATGGGTACGACAGAAGGAGTCTAGAGACTTAGCACAAAGAAGTAAGTCTTAAAGGAGGAAAGGCTCTGCAATTGAGTGCGCATAGGCCTAGAGTAGTGCTGCAACTGAGTGCGTAGGGAAGTATTGACTATGTAAACCATACTGAAGATCAATAAAGGATACTGTTGCATAAATTCTTGTGTTTTATCTCTTTACTTCTGTTATGTATGATTGTGATATATGATATGATGGAATGATGTATTGATGTGTGAATTTACATGATCCTTCTTATTAATTGAACGCAATTAATGTTAAGTGATTACACGAAGATTATAACACTTTTTGTTAAAGTTATCGAACAATTAGGTAGATCTGAGTAAATACTGATCTAAGGGTAATCTATGGTGCGTGTATGTAGCTAATTTTGTTGTTTAGGGTCCGCAAAAGCCAATCATATACCTTTGCAGAGATCTAGGGGCCAATTGAGGGAATTACAGTGCTACACCTTAAGGGCCTAGAGATCTGCGTGAAGGAAGATCGAGGTCATAAAAATACATCACACTAATATCTAGATGTGGAAACTTCGTTCCAACATCCCCCCATACTACTTCAGGTGAGACTTCAGTCTGTGCTACGTGGATTGATTCTGAAAGGGCCAGTTGTGTAGGGTTTTGTTTGGTGCAACTAACTCTGAACCTGGGCCAAGACCCACTAAGCCAAAAATGAATAAAAATAATAGCATATTATTTCCGTTGTTGCAAAATGAGATCATATCCTTCAAAAGAAACAAATTCTCCAGAATTAGGTTGACCAAATTACTATAAATTTCCAGGACATATGGCCCTCGGTTGCAGAGATAGTCACAGATACCCCAAAATACTTCTCAGCCTGCACCCTTTTGGAATGCTACGACCACATCAAAGAAACCTAAATTGACCTCGTGATGACCAATATAGAGCTAAAATGAAGTATTTTTGGAACTCAGTGAGCGCTACTAGATCCCGCTTCCTAATATACCAACGAGATTGAGCATAAAATCGTAGAAGTGGCTTATCTAAAAGTCTCTATCATTCAATCTATGAAGGAAGCCAAGGGACTCTTAGCATAAGTTCACAATTGGTCAGGATACCTTGCATGAAGAAATCAACCGGTTTGCCCCCTGAATCAATAGGCCAATTAATTTTTCAACCAAACCATGTCCTCCAGGGACAAGGCTTAGCAGAAGGATCTTTTCACATAGGTGGATTCCCTCAAAACCCAAATCCAACAAATCAAGGATGAGTTGAGAAAGGTGAAGCACTTACTCCATGACCTTAAGCCACCAACATAGGATCAACTAGAGACACTACAAAAGATAAACGAGGACACATAAACTAAATGGAATACACTCTTAATGACATGCCCTACCGACGCTACTTTCAAACTCACAATGCAGTTCCTCAATCAAGAGGGAACTTTCACAGGTTCCTGGTAGGAAAATATTCATGAGTTCACAAGGTTAAAAAATGCATCTATTGAATCCATACCAGAGCTGGGTCCTTCGTTTGAAGGAACCAATCAAGGAGGAGTAACATAAGAAGAAGCACCAACAACACCAGCAAGACCACCAACATTAGAAAATGATTGACTCAGGGATGAATCAATGAACTGTGGTCGGGGCCTATTGGGTCCTTCATTTTTGAAGCTAAGTTGCAACACTTTTTGGATATTGACCACATTTTGACTAGAGGTAACCGTTGGGAATTAGTGGAGGAAACAACTGGAGAAGGAGAAGGAACCTGCCAAAGACTAGTAGTTGCAGAGAACTAGCTAGAGAAATCAGGACTCAAGAAGTTGCATCCGATATGAAAGAAACAATGACATCTAAGGAAGCAGATACAACCGAGTAGTAGAGGCAGCTGAAAGAGGAAAAAGGCAAAGCATCAAAGGGAGAAGCAATAGTCTAGGAAAGTACAAGGTTTAAGAAGGCTGGGGGAATCCAACAAGAGGAGAAGCAAGGAGTTTACCGAAATGCTGTGTTGGAGCCTACTGAACCCACACTTTTATATCTTATCTTTCTCATGTATATCTAGTTATGTTAGTTTATTTTCTGTAATGAGGCCTACTAGCCCAATGCATCACTGTAATGTTGTTTAATCGAATGGAAGGAGGAGTTATAGGGTTCTATGAAAATCTTTATGTGTGACTTGATGCGGCCTTTCAAAAATTTTCTTATGATTGCACATGCACAATATATTTTCTTCTTGAATTCTTGAGCTGTCATGATTTCACCTTTGATGTTCTAGTTTTGGGTTTATTGGGTGTTGATGGTATCCATGTGGTTTCTTCTAATACTGGATTCCAACCCATCATTTAAGTAAGGTCATGACACGCCTCAGAATTCTTGAGCTGTCATGATTTCACCTTTGATGTTCTAGTTTTGGGTTTATTGGGTGTTGATGGTATCCATGTGGTTTCTTCTAATACTGGATTCCAACCCATCATTTAAGTAAGGTCATGACACGCCTCAGGTGAGATTCCTTATTATTCCTAAATAGGGTGAAAATGTTGGCATTACGCTAGATTATGATGAAGCCTTTGTTGGACCCTGTGATTGAACCTATTGTCTCAACCCATCCATAATTTTTCTGCCAACATATACATTTTTATAAAATACTTTCCCTTCAACTTCAACCATAGTTGACTGATGATATGCTTGCCTCCCATCCAATGCAACACTGATTTTGAATATATTACAAGCTACATCATTTACTGTTGATTCTTCATGAATCTGATTTAACGCTATCTTCTTCTTTAATGGATTCTATGGACAATATATCCACAGGGGATTTTCACCACAACCTCAACATTTTATAGGTAGTTTTATAGACTCGCTAAAATTCATGCTTCCTATATCTGGTCCTCCCTTCTGCCCAATATTTTTCTGTTGATTGACAATTCTGTTGTAGTTTCCTGCTTGCACACTTTTAGTAAAAGTGAGATTTTTAAACCCCTTTATTTTTCTATTGAATTTTTCAGGTTTCTTTGATACCCATCCTTTATAATTTCCCCCCTTTTGTTTGCTCTAGTTAAAGCACAACTTAGCCTTTCTAATGGTTTTAACCATAGTTTTTGGCTAATCAAATTCAATTCTTTCTCTATAAGAGAAAGGTATACAACTAACAAATCTTTGGATATTTTCTTTATCCTCATTCAAGTAAGGAACATACTTTAATAAACTCATGACTTTTTTAACAAATTCATCCATGCTAAGTTGTCCCAGTTTTAGCTTATGAAACTCTCTAACCTTCTCATTAAAATACCATTAAGTCAAATACTTATTTTTAAACTCTTTCCTAAACAACTTCCAAGTCAAATTATTTCTTATAATTATTTTAATAGCTTTACTTTCCTCCCACAACAAAATTGTCCTACCATTCAACTAGTAAGTTTCCAATCTTGCCTTTAAATTAATTGGATAATTATACACTTCAAAGTATTTTGACATATTGAGGAGCCATGCCTGTGCTCCTTCAACTTCACCATCGAAATTGGGAGGTCTAATTTTCTTAAACTCTCCTTGTAACTAAGAGGATGATCTCCTTTTATTGGCTAAGGAAGTGATGCTACTTGATCTCTGTTCTTCTCGATCACTAGATTCATTAGTTTTATTTTTACTCGAAGTTATTGAGTTTCTTTTTCTTGTGGTGCTAACAATTTTACTCCTAGATATTTTCTTGTGAGTCATTTGATTGACTCTCTCATTCTCTAATTTCCTTAATAGGTATCGTTATGGGAATAATACACCCTAGGGTCTCGGTTGAGAACCCCAATAGATTAAAGGGCATACACCGACAAGAAGTAATAAAACAGGAAGTCCTAATGCTTAAACTACTAAAGTGGGATGAAGAGATAGTACCTGAAGGTCCTCCATTTGGGGATGTTCCTGTAGGGTCCAAACCCATTGCTTTCTCCAATGCTTCAAACCCTGCAACTCATTTAAGAAAATCATATATACTAGTAGGAGTTCAAAGCACGTTCAAGATGTAAATGTTAGATCATATAAGCATATAGATATAAAACTTGAAATCATACATAATTAGATCATAATATGAATTAAAGCATTAAGATCATAACATCAGGATCAAGATAGAGCTTCTTTATTGATGACTGCAAAAGAATGTGGAAGAATACAACCTGATTCATCCATGACTCCAAGCAAAACCTTCCTCCGGATCCATCCAGCCCAAGCCTCAACAATTCTCTTTCAAATGCATACACATGGATGCCATATAAAGGAGATGGACATCTCCATGAGGAAACAAAGGTTTCTTATAGCTAGGAGTGCAAAAGGCACAGGGATGAATTCGACTTGATCAAGGACCAATTGGATATTATATCAATATCCTATCTTTCTCTTCCCTTAGGCCTTCCCCGTGAGGTGTATTTATATCACTTTAGAACAATTTTTTTTATTTTTATTTCTATTTTATTTTTTTTGGGATACAGCTAGGCCGAGGGCTGCTGTCAGTGGGCTTTCAGTGTAACCCATAAACCCTGCCCATAAAATAGGGGTTTTATAGTTTTTTCATATTTTAAAATATATATGTAGGTTGGGTATAGCTGGACCCACGTGTGCACATGATTTTTGAAGGGCAGAGTGTGTATGGAATTCAAAATAATTTTTTTTAGTAAATGGACCAAGTCTGAAGAGAAAGGGTTGCCCAAGGCCATGGACTAGAGCATCAAGTATATAAGGGTGATAAATGATGCTATAAAATATGCCCCCTAATATATGAGGTTAGAAAGGGTACATGATGGCCGAAATGTATTAAATGTATAGAAAGAATCATGCGAGGACTTGGGAGGAGATCACCAGATTCTAGCCTGACAAACCAGTGGAAGAGATCAGAAAGAGAGCTCATGTTTGAGTCGGGCATACCCATGCTCAAAGATAATAAAGCACGTCCGCATATCAAGTGTACAGAGGGATCCAATATGTATACAAGTACAAAGGAAACTAAGAAATATATAGTTGATCATCTGATCAAAACTGGAAAAGTATATATCAAGGCCATGTCACAATATCACATATAAAATAACTAATCAATGATGCTGAAGTAGATATTTGATCATTTATGCCACATACCTGATCCTCAAAGTACCAAGTTCAAAAGTGAAATAATGGTACTGCATGCAAATCAGTGGCCAACATGTAAGACACTGTTATAATGAACTGTAAAATATAAAGTGCATGGTGTCACTTGCAGAAAACTGGAGGAATTGACAAGTGAACCAAAAAATACTGATGCAACCTAAGGTATTCACCATCCGCCATGGTACATTTATACACTATGGGAATAAATGAGTTGAAGTTGACCATGTGAGAAATCATTTGATTACCAGTCATTGATGTATACCATTAACAACACAATAAAACTCACCGATAATGATGATGAGAGTAAAGGTACCCCAGTACATTCTAACAAGTGCAAATAAATGAGTTGAAGTCAAACACTTAAGAGAATCTATCAATCAGGAGACACTGATGTATTCTCACTGTTGATAGTGAAAGAGTTTGCCACTAATGACTGTAAACCCTAAGGTACTGAAAAGGGACTCTAGACCTTATTCCCAGAGAAATGAGTTGGAGTTGATGGCAAATGATCTGTTGGAAGGAAGGCATTAAGGCATCCCACATAAATCCAGCGTGAGTGTAACCCACATGCCAATAATTTGGAAGGAATCAGACGAAGAAAGATGAAGTAACCATACTGAATGACATTTCCGATGTACACAAGATGTGGTTAGCACACGACAAAAACCCTCTGAACCAACCAATAATGAAAGCTGACATAGAGGCGAGGAATCCACCAATAGGGTCAAATGTAAACCAAGGTACTGCATGAATCCCAATGTGTGATAATGTAAGATGAAATAAAACACAAGGGAAACCACTCAGTCAAAGACCCATGATAATGATCAATGCTAACCACAAGGTCACCTATCAATGATAGAAATAGGCCAGGGTGCAACTCTAGGCCTACTGTCAAAGAAATTTGTCGAAGTCGATAAGAGAAAACCATCCAACAAGAAGTCAATGGAGACCTTCTAAACTAGCATGAACAAAAGGACCAAATAACTGATGTGATACTAAACATAACTCTAACAATCTAGGTATGGCTGACTGAAAATGAGTCAAGAGACATCGTAGAAAGTCCAACTCAGGTTTACTTTCCTTGAAAAAAATCACGACTCAAATGTGACTGTATGGCAACATATGATAACTTTGTATAAGTTTGTTATGCAGGAGGCATAAAAAAACTCTCCATATGATTGGAAGAGATAACCAACCGGAGGACTATTGACTCAATGACAAGGTTATGGATTTCCTAAATGAAACTAAAGCCCATCCCGATGGAGTAAAGACTTGCTTTGAGTTTTTTGTTCAAGGGTGACATAAATGACCCTTGTTGCCATCAATTATGGAAGTAAATACTTGTTCCCGATCTTTTTTTGGACTATATTTTTTTTTTCTTTTTCATATTTGAAAACCCTAAAAAGGAATAAAAGAATACCTGTGGTACAGTGGAAAGAACGAGTGTCCAAATACATATGCGCTAGTTCCTAGGAGAGGAACATTCCTATTCTCAATTCAAGGTGACTAAAATGGTCAGTGACACTCAAAGGACTGTTCTTTCCACGGGCATAAGGTGTCAAGTTGCAGAGGTTAAGTGATTGCAAGGTTTAGTTTACATAAATACATGGTCAAAAAGTGGCTTATACATGAGTCCAAGTGAAGCCGGCTTAAGGACAAAAGGTACAAATAGTCAACATGAAAAGAAGCAGTGAAAATCAATATGTGGGAGCCTCTAAGGTATTAATCCATAAATATAGCAAAGAAGAAAGAGAATGAAGCTTCATCGGAAAAGTCATGGCATGACTAAAGAGGACTCTCGAGCCCACTCAATTTTTTCAGCATGGGAAACATATGCTAGCGAGGATCTAACTAGGAAGCCCATTTAAAGGATGGATCTACCATCATGTCATGGTTTAATAAGTCAGCGAGTGAAAATGGTTTAAGAATCATAACAGAATTGGGTCGACCCTATGGCAACATATCGTAGTATGGAGGCTAGAATGCATAATGCAATGGAAAAAGTGATCTTCCCTAACCTATATGCCAATGACAAAAATGATACCTTCCATGAGCGTCAATGATCATGGAATCAAAGTGATAGAAAATGTATCAAAGTCTCCAATTTAACTTGATAAACAACCTATCCTAGCACTTAAAGGCAAAAGGTCACAAGCTTATAAAATTAGAATATAAAACATAAACTTTACAACACTGGATTTTTTTTTTTTTTTTTGAAATTACAACTTATAAATAGACATTTTTACTTACCAAACCTCATTTGTGTTTTAGAAAATTGAGTGCAAGAGCTCTAGAGCAAAAACCGACAACCACAATCCACCAAATTTCTTAGTCATAACAACTACCAAACTTCCAGGTAATCTCCTAATTAAATTTCTCAATGAATTTTTATACATTTCAAGTATTTTTTCAAGAATTTTACCATGAAAGATTTATTTTTAAATTTTTACTCTGTGCATACGTGGGTTGGATATATCAAAGTTGCTTATTAGTAATCCCTATATGCCATTGTGTATGAAGTGAACCCATGTGTGCATAGTGAAAAAATTTAAATCATGGATTTTAATGGATGAAAATGCTTGAAACTGCACGATGACAATTACTTGGAAGGAAGGAGAGCACACTACAGTAGGTAATGAAGTGATGAATGATCCATTAGCATTGTATGCACTGAGATGATTTGGATTGTTGAAAATTTTCAAAATGACAACTTTTAAAACCAATACAAGGTTGCTGGAGATGCTCGTTAATTACTGGGATCCAAAAGAATATTCTTTCATGATTGATCAGATGCTCCCGTGTATCGAAGTAGAAAACATCTACATCATTACTGGGATTTTTTGGAGAGGAGAGTCAGTCAATTTTCAAGGGAAGGCCCGAAGAAGACTCATTGTGGATGATTACATTCACATGTATTGCCCTGGAAACAAAGAATAGGTAGGGACATAGATCCCAATCAAGAATGTGGAGAGTTTGCTTCTAAGGATTCTCCTTTTTACCTTTGTAAGGTAGTAGGATTAGCCTCATTGCACCAAGCATCACTTGTTACAATGAGCTTAGTAGTAGATTGCCTCACCATAGGTTTTGATTGGTGCACAACCCTCCTAACCAATCTGAAAAAACAACTTACTTCTATTAAGAATATTAATACCAAACATTTTGGGTATGGTACTATCCTATGTACTTTATTCTTTGAGAGATTACCAGTACTTTGACCCAAATTGATGCCCACCATCAAAAGCCCAAGAGATCCACAGATAGGTAGATGGGTTGACTTAATGAAGAGACTAGGGGGTGGTGAGGTCCCCAGAACAACATTTGATGACGAGTTTTTCCTTTGGTGGGAACAACAAGTAATTACCATCGAGGACTGCTCCTATCAAGGCATGGATTTCAAAGTGGATCCAGATCTAATGCTTCCACCTGACGCTGCATCAGATGCCATTGGTAAAATTGTTTTAAAATTTTAATGTTATTTGATTTTTTTGGATTTCAAAATTATGAATTGAAATTTTTTTTTATGAGACAAAAATTCTTAGTTAATTGTTTGATCATGATATAGATGTGGGACTAGTAAAACCTGATGGTCTATGCAGGCATAAGTGTCATGGAAGAGACGTGGAGAGTGTCACAGCTGAGACTAAGAGAGTTCTCCATACCATACAAAGGAACTTGGAGAAATTGACTCACCATGTACCTATGGCAGTGATAGAGGATCTACCAAAGGCAATGTAGAGATGCGTGGTAGGAGTACCACGAGCTTGGGTGTGGATTTTTTGATGGGTGGCTATTGCCATCGTCTTCTTTTGAGATGCACATCTGGGGCAGGACCCATAGATATAAATTAGAGATGTCCAAATATTTTTTGATAGACATGATTGGGCTTAAGTTCTAATTTTGTAGGAAATTTTGTCCCAATTTTGTGCAATATTTTGAACATAAAACTTCTATCTATATACAGATGGTTTCATGATGTGACAACCATACATACAAATGATTTTATTTTTTATTTTTTATTTTTAATATGATGAATGATTAATATGCCAATCTAATGCTTTATTAGCAATGTAATCAACAAATGAATTTTTTGATCATGGAATATGAATAAATTTGATAAAATTAAACGATCTTTGTAATAAACACACTCTCAGAAATTGGTGATATAAATAAGGATCTCTCACATGATTGATGTTATTTAATTGAGAAACCGCCATTTGTGAATCCAAGTATACTACTAACGAATCAATACCATGAAATATTGCTTAAGGTAGTAAGTTAACAACAGTAGTATATTCGAAAATATTGTTTGAAGCAAGGTCGATACATATGCCTCTTGAAACCAACAACTAACTAGATGGATAGTAAATCCCCCAAGCCGTAGAATCCAAATTCCAGGAATGTCCACTAACACCATCGAAAAACCTTAGATATACCAGATCATCCATCGATACCTGCCAAATAAGATAAAAAATATCGATATCACTATGCAACCTATAGACTGATATGCACAAATATATACAATATCTACAACCAAGCAAATGCTAGGCAAAGGCCTAGGCATAATACATCTTAAGATAAAGCCCATTTCTAGGCTCTGTCGACTCGTTTGCATCAAAATCAACCAATTTGTAAGCTCCTTTTTTAAATATCTTTTTAACGATAAAAGGTTTGTATGGGTTTGAAATTTCCTGCCCCCAAGGCGTCTTTGTCTTGGTCATAGACTAGGAAAAGGTCACCTTTAGAGAAAACCCTAGGACACAAATCCTTATCATATTGGATCTTCACTCTCTTTTTATAAGCTTCATTAATTATGGTTGCATCTCGACACTACTCGTCAAGACGTTCCAAATAAATGAGGCATTATTCAAGACTGGAAGTGTCTGGAAGAAGTTCTACAACTAATTTAAGAGAAGGAATTCAATATTCCACAGGGAAGATCAATTCCAAACCATAAACTAGTTGGAAAGGAGTGAAACCCATAGTGGTCTTGACTGACATTCGGTATGCCCAAAACGTATGATATAACATGATATACCAATTGGATCGAGTTTTATTAATTGTCCTTTGTAGGATAAATTTTAGGGATTTATTCATGGCTTCCACCTAACCATTAGCTTGAGGATAGTAAGGAGATGAGTGCTCCTTCCAGAAACCCAACTTGAGAGCCAATTCAACCATGATCTTGTTCTAGAAATGACTGCCATGGTCAGTGAAAACCTCCTTCGGAATACCAAAATGAGAAATGACGTGGTTGAATAGAAACAGGGTTGTTGTTTCACCATCATTCCAAAAAGTGGACATAGCTTTTGCTCACTTAGTAAAATAGTCCATTGCTATAATAATTAAATTATGACCCTTTGCCGAAGGCAGGTTACAAGTTGTAAAATCAATGTGCCACTTTGTGAATGAACCCAATAATAAAATGAAAGAGTGGAGTTGGATGAGTGCACATTTTTTGAGTATAAACTTGACATGGATGGCATTTTTTGACTGCTTCAACACAATCTTTGAAAATCGAAGGCCAAAAATACCTTGCACACAAGATTTTTTGGATTGTAGCAAGCCTAGATAGATGACCACCACAAGCTTCACTGTGGCAATCATTCAACATTGACTCAACTTCTTCTAAGGTTAAGTAGTGTCTAAGGATTGAATCAAACCCACGATGATATAAAGTGTCACCGATAATAACATAAATTTTAGCTAAGTGATGCAATTTTCTTCGCTCATCCTTTGAAAAAGTGAGAGGAAGCATTGAAGTCTGAAGATATATTATAATATGTCCATACCAAGGATCTTGTGAAGAAATAAGGAAAAGATGTTCATCAGGGAATGATTCCTCATAAACAATTTCTTCTTCACAAGGAAACTCTGAGATTAATTCCGCAAATACTAAAGATTTCTTAGATTTGGCTGACAAGAACTCGAGATCGAATTCTTATAAAATAAAAATCCATCTACTATATTTTCCCCCAATCACTTGCCTACTAAGAACAAACTAAAATGGGTTGATAGATGCTAAGACAAAAGTTTTTCTAAGCTGAATATAGTGTCAAAGTCATTGGACAGCATGAACCACTTCCAAAGCTAATTTCTCTACAAGAGAGTATCATAATTTAGGACCTACCAAGCCTCGGCTCAGATAATAAATCATGTTCTCATGGAGAGCATCGTCTTCCTGAGCTAGAGCCATACTAATGGTTGATTCTGCCACAACGAGATATAAGAGGAAATCCCTACTATAATAGGGTGGAATCAGTAAAGGAGTAGAGGTAAATGTTTTTTTCAAAGCATTGAATGAGCACTGAGAAAAATCATCCCATAGAAATGGAACTCCTTTCTTCAGCAATCTCATAAATCTCTTTGTGATCTCAACATAATTGACGATAAATCTTCTCAAGAAATTGGCTTTTCCTTGGAGACTTTGAAGTTGACGGATGGTAGACGGGGGAGGAAATTGAAGTATTGCCTCAACCTTGAAAGGATCTATGTGAATCCCTTCAGTAGATACTATGAATTCCAATAACTGACTAGATGTGACCGTGAAAACACATTTATTTAGATTCAACCAGATTTTATAATGATGCCATCACTAAGAAATTAATTGAATATGATGAGGATGATCAATTGTCTTTCGATAATGAGGTTAGGTCATCCAAATAAGCTTTGATGATATGTTTTATATCATGGAAAGCATAGGACATGGCCCACTGAAAAGTGGCTCCAACGTTTTTAAGGCCAAAAGGCATCTTTTTTTATGCAAAAGTATCCCAAGGGAAGAAAAAAGTTGTCTTATGTTGATCTTCAGGATGATAGTAATTTGATTATAACCCAAGAAATCGTCCATGAAGGAGAAAATATCATTTCATGCACATTCATCTATAATCTAATCAATAAAAGGTCTAGGGAAATTATCTTTTGGAGAAGCCTTATTTATATCCCTAAAGTCTATGCATACGCAGATCGTTCCTTATATTTTATCAACTGGGACTGGATTTAAGACCCACTTAGTCAACGGAACGGGGTATATGAAACCTACCTCAAGAAACTTCTCAACCTCGGCTTTGACAGTTTACACTTTCCTAGGGTTTATCGACCAAAGATTTTTTTGTATAGGCTTCGCATTTGTGTAAGTCTTGATCTCATGCTAGACTATTGATGAATCAAATCTAGGAATTTCCTCATAAGACCAAGCAAACACATCAGGAAACTCTTTGAAAAGATCAATATAAATTTGAATTTCTTCAGGGGAGAATTCTTCTCCAATGAAAACATTCTCTATTATATTGGGATTCCTGGAGATGTTCACCATAAATATTTCTGTAATGATAGACATGTTACCTTCAGAAAAAATATGTGCTGGAGCCAAAGGGTTTAAAATTGTGTGAACACCACCAGTTGATGAAGGGTTAGACAAACTTGATTCTACTTTATGCAAGTCTAGGAGAAACTATGACTGATGATGCAAATCATCCCACGGTCTTATTGTACATGTCATTGCTTCTATGGTTGTTTCCTGAGATGGTAAAGCAGTATCAAGGCAATCCATAGAACAAGTAGAGTCAAGAGTCCAAGCTAGAGCCACATCTCCATCCAAATCCTTCGGTGAAAGAGGAGTAGGATCAGAATCTATAGTATTAACTATAAACTGATAAGAAATTTTAGTTGCAGACATGGGATATGCCATTCCACCCACTTTCCCTTCTTCTAATATGGTGGTAGAAGAGGGTAAGGGCTAAGGATCTGAAAAATAATGAGTTCTGAAGAAATCTCTTCGAGAAGGGGCCTTGGATGATGAAATGGAATTTATTTAAGCAATAGGAGAAGGAAGATAAAAAATACCCATCAATGAAGAATACATTCCAACTCCTAAATTCTGAACATGATGCTTGGGATTATTCACTAACGGAATGGAAGAATTAGAGGATGCATTGGATTCTTTTGGAGAATATTCTATCTGATCAACAGTAACAATTCTGCCTTCATGCGGAAAACATAGGATGCGAGATAATGATGATACAATGGCATCGATTTCATAAATCCAATTTCATCCTAATAGAATATTATAATCCAAATTTGCATCGACTATTTCCACCTCGATATTGACCACCTTTCCCCCAACATAGATGGGAAAGACTAGAATAATTCCATGTGGCCTACGAGAATGACCATCAAATGTAGTCAAGAGAGTAGGCGAAGGAACAACTTGAGGAGATCCGATAGCTTTCTAACATGAAATAGACATGACACATGTGGAAGCTCCCTTATAAACTACAGTTCGAAAGATATTGATATTTTGATATGTAGATTTAATCTAGAAATCCATGTGATGAGGTAGTCTCTTCTTAATATTTGACATGTCAAATGTAACAATAAGAGAGTTTTTTGGATCTATTGCCTCGATCATAGTGAGCAGCACACTCCTTTGTGATGGACATGACTGGAGTACCTCTAACACATACATCGAACACGGAATTTGAGACAAATATTCAACAATGGAGTAGTTTTGGGCAGCCTTAGCATTAGGGTTAATCGTCAAACATTTTGCAGAGCCTTTCAGTGTTTGAGGTATAGGCTCAATTGCGGGCCTCTCAATATGGAGTGGATCTGGAACATCGGGAGTGGCCTTAACCTTAGAGGATTCCATTTCACCATAATCATGTGATGTTGTAGCAACATCAACATAAGAACTCATCATGTATACATTCGATGGATTTTCCCCTTCCTCGTTGCCCCATGTGGGGGTTCTAGTATTAGTATTCACACCCAAAAACATTTGTTTCCCTTGGGGAAAAGGGTTACTTATAACCACTTGGGAGCTAGAAGAACCTTGTTGTACTAACAAGTATTGAGCATCCTAAATATTAGGGTAAATATGAGTTAAATGGTATCCATTGCACAATTTTCAAGGAAACTTAACTTTCATTTTGGACTCCTTTTTACCCTCTTCAATATTATTACTAGGTTTGTTCGCATTACCCTTCCCATCCTTATCTTTATTCTTACCATGTCCATTTTTCTTCCCATCGGATTGTTGATTTCCTTTGGGGTTAGATGTTTTGAGAATGTTAATAGCTGATGGTTGAGAAGGCATAGGAACTGACAATGATGCCTGAATCAAAGAATCAATTTGTAAATACAATTGTTGCAATTGACTTAACAGGTTACTCATGTTGTTATCGATCAATCTGACTATTCCATTGGAATGGGGACTTGGCTTCAATTTGGCTAAATCGATCTTGGATCAAGGAGTATCATGAAAAACTTTTTCAAGAATCCCATACTACGAATATATAAGTTCTAATTGCTAGGCTCTAAAGCAAGGAAAATTTTAAGCATGGAAAATTTTCTTGAAGTTTAAAAAAGTTGACGAATCTCACTAATCCCTAATATGCAAACTATAAAATGTTTATTGATATATTTGTAAAATTATTCAAATTTATAATGATTTTATATATAGTCTCTATATAATGTTGGCAATTTTTAAGGTAAAATAATTTTATATTCTAAAATTTGGGTGAATCATTTTTTATAAAAATCAGAAATTGGCGAATCTTTTTTGTGGAAAATCATGGAAAATTAGCCCACTGGGCGAATATTAGCCCATAAAAGTTTCCATGAGTCTAAAGATAGCCTGTTCTTTGGTGAATACCCCGGAGAGTGATACATCCTTAGAAATTTATGGCTGTAAATGTTTTAAAAACCATTCGAGAAGGAATTCATTAGGAATATAGGCTTTAATGAGCCTCTTCCTTCTTTTCCATTTCTGAATATGTTAAAAAATGTGAGTTGCATTATCTTGCTGGAAACTAGCCAATAGTTGAGTTCCAACATCATATCGAATGGGAAATTGAAAATGGTTCAAAAACATAGTAGCCAATTCACCAAATGAAGCAAAGGTGCCCTCACTAAGCTCTATATACCACTTGGCAGAATTTCCAGTTAAGGTGCATTGGAACAATATCAATCTGATTGAATCATCAATTAGGGAGTTAGATTAAGACCATAAATGGAATGTTGTTGTATGGTCAGCTAGATCCTCCCTAGACTTTCCTTTGAATTTTGGAATATCCAATGGAAGTTTTGGGGGAACCGGAGGCCAAGCTGGATTATATCGGATTAGATCATTTGTCAATTTTGAGAGAACTGGAAAGTTTAGAGTTTCTAGGCATGGTAAGCATGGAGGATCTTGAGAATTCCACCCACTGTGAGTAGGATTCCAAACATTTTGAAAATAATATCTTGGATTTGTAGAGGCACCAAGTTACCAAGGGTTATTCATAGAAGAAATTGAACCGTAAGGAAAACCTTATGGTCCAGAAAAATTCAGAGTTTGACCACCTCCTACCAAAAGGTTACCATAACCAAGAATATTTCCCTCGAGCAAAGTATTAAAAGGAGAGGATATCCCTTGGTAAGGGTTCCACCCATTGGAGAAGGGAGAATAACCCTAAAAGGTACTTACAAAGGAGTAAGGCATGTTCCCCTATTGACCAAAAGAAAATTGATTCCCGACTCATAAACCACTAAAAGAAGGGTTAGTCCATCCTTGAAAAGGATTATAACCTTGACCTTGAATGGAGAAAGGGTGTGATCCTAAAGAAGGATTAGAATGAGGTATATGATGACTTCCAAAAGGAAAACCTTGGAAAGAGGCTGAACCACTAGCCATAGAAGTCATAGTTGTGGAAATAGCGAATGAAATGATGAGAGAAAATGGGAGAATTGCACTAGAAGGCATCCAAAAGGGGAATAAACCAGTGTGGGAAGCAAAATGTTGGGTGCCCCCACTCGAACATGGAATGGAGGTAGAGCCAAATATTGTAGTACTAAGAGTGATAATAGATATATCAATAATACCTCCTCCTTGAATGGAAAGAGGAGTCTACATACTAGTACCACTCATAGTGAGATTCGTGCTCCCAATAAAGGTAATCAAAGGAAAATGATGATAAAAACTAGGGCTTTCTGGCCTGTGAGTCGGGGTCCCAACATATAATAGAACATTTGGATAATTAGGAGGAAGAGGTGAAGGAGTTAGAGGGGGCTTAGGAATATCTTCAACCTCAACTTCGTCTTTCGACTGGAAGAGAACCGTATAAAGGACTGGAGTATTCCTCTCCAAATCACGACTTACACTAGGTCTACCCTGTGAAACTATAGCTTGAAGATTGGAGAATTCCTCTCCAAATCACGACTTACACTAGGTCTACCTTGTGAAACTATAGCTTGAAGCGGAGGATCAATCTCTGATGCATGCACTGCTACTGATTGAAAATAACCAAGATAATTTCTCCTATGCCTTCTAGAAGAAGGCTCAGAACTTGTAGGTGAGAGTTCACGAAGCCTCTTGGACTAACAAACTGGTCGATCAACCACTTTTAATTATTAAGAGAACTTGTAAACACTCAAAAAATTATAAAGCTATGAAAATCTAGGAGCAAAGAACACTCACTAAAATGTCCTTAAAGATACAATCAATTAAGCTACTTTCAGGTATTTCCACTCCAGGTGATTAGGACCTGACACCAAAATAAAATAAAGTGAAGTAAAGGACCTTCCAAACATAGTTTGGGATAATTATAGTGCAAGCCTACAGGCGATGGTAATAGATTCAATGATGCTAACCTCCAACCAAAAGCCTTTGTTGGTGCAAGTACCTAAGCTTTGCAAGGGCACCCTACAAAATTAGTAATGAGAGTGATACAACATCTGCCTCAGGTACCACGGGTATTCCCACCGTAGTCACCTATGTGGTCCCTAGGAATGGAAACTAAGGTCACTAGTTCGTATTGGCACCCTGGCAAAACAATCTTTGGCCGGGATCCAACAAGTAGGAGAGGGGGTATCTCTCTTCCTTGCCTTCACTCGTCCTCGTGTTTAACTCCTTGAAGAGAAGATATTTCCCAGTCAACTTCACGATACTGTATTTTCACTCTTTATTCAACTTCTATGTTTAAATTCAGAGTGGCCTTGGAGCGTTAACTCTCCACACACCTATTCCAAGGCCTTAAATGAACTAGACTAGTTGATGTTACTATGACAAATCAAAAAATTCTAGTTCATTTTAATTTTAGCACTTGATTTTAAAGTTTTTTCTTAAGTCAAGGGAAAAATGGAAGTGCAACTTTATGATGTTATCGATGCAAAAATAAATCAATAGAAAACTTGGCTACATAAATATGCAACTCTTTTATCTTTTTCAAAACACATGCTCACACACTCAAAATCTACTAAAAGTGCTTCCAATGGAACTATCCTAATGAAAATTAAAAATGCTTAATGCAAGATTCTAAGGATTACTCTTAAAACAAGAAAATGTGTTTCTCAAAGAGATCAAGAGGCCAAAACTTGACAAAGGAAGAACAAATTCAATCTCAAACCTTTTCCCAAAATCAAGCAAATTCAACCTAATAAAAATACTTCACACTTGCTCTAAAATGATAAGAAGACCAAAAACAAAACCAAAAAGAAAAAGAAAGGCAACAAAACATGTTTTTATCTCTTCTCTTTGTAAGGACACAAAGAGTTCTTGAGAAAACAAAAGCTACTAAAGGCTTCAAGATCAAATTCAAGCATAAATAACCTCAAATTTCACAAGCCATAGGAATCATAAGCATGATAAGACTTAAAGTGAAAATAGGTTACAAACTCAAACAAAATGATCTGAACAGTAGCATAAGAACTCCAAAAAACAAGAAAGACTTCAAGAATACCAAGAAAACTTTTCAATATTGCAAGAAGTACTTTCTAAAAAACTAAGAAAAAACCAAAGATGTCAACTTTCAAGAAAGCAAAAGAAAGCAATGTAAAGGTTGGGTTATAAGTGAATTGAGACCGATTCCCTATTCCAAAAGCTTAGAATGGCCAAGAACTTCACTGAGAAGCCTTGGACCCAAACAAAAAAATGAACACTTCACCAAAAAGAAAACCCTAGGCTGACTAGGTTTTTCACAAAGAGAGATAGGAAACTAAAAATTTACAAGAAGCAAGACTCTCCTAGATAATCAATGGCTAAATAGAGGCAATAAAAATTAGACAAAACCCTTTACTGGACTCAGCATTTGAAAATTTCATTCAAAACCAAGCATACGTGACTGTGCAATGACAGACCCCCGTGTATACGCGACCGTTCTCAAGGAAATGCGCATATACGCACATTTCTTTGGACAAAAGTGCTTGTATACACGACTGTGTGAATTAAAAAGTGCATATAGAAAAGTCAACAAAGAAAAATAAAAATTTAGGCCTAATCTAGAAGGTCATAATTTTTTTCTGAATTGCAAACAAGTCAAAGATACTAGAAAAAAAATAAACCAAACAAGAAGGCTCAGATAAAGATAGAAACAACCCAAACTAGGAAATACCATATGTATTCACTAGCGGAGTCACTAATTCTATTATAGGAATAATACACCCTAGGGTCTGGGTTGATAACCCCAACAGATCGAAGGGCATACACCAACAAGAAGCAAACAAATAAGCAGTCCTAATGCTTAAACTACTAAAGTGGGATGAAGAGATAGTACCCGAAGGTCCTACATTTGGGGATGTTCCCATAGGGTCCAAACCCTCTGCTTCCTCCAATGCTTCAAAACTTGCAACTCATTCAAGAAAATCTTATATACTAGCTGTAGTTTAAAGCATGTTCAAGATATAAAATGTAGATCATATCTATAATATATATAATATATATATATATATATATATAACATGAAATCATACATAATTAGATCATAACATGAATTAAAGGATTAAGATCATAACATTAGGAATAATACATATATTATTTATTGACGACTGCAAAATATTGTGGAAGAATACAACTTGATTCATCCACGGCTCCAAGCGAAACCATCCTCTGGATTTGTCCAGCCCAAGCCTCAACAATCCTCTTTCAAATTCATACATATAGATGTCATATAAAGGAGATGGAAATATCCATGACGAAACAATGGTTTCCTATAATTGGGAGTGCAAGAGGCACAGGGATAAATCACACTTGATCATGGACCAATTGGATATAATATCAATATCCTATTTTTCTCTCCCCTTGGGCCTTCCCCATGAGGTGTATTTATATCACTTTAAAACAATTTTTTTAGTTGGGATACAGTTAGGCCATGGGGTCTTGTAGGTGGGCTTCCAGTGTAACTCGTAAACCCTACCCTAAAATATGGATTTTGTATTTTTTTCATATTTTAAATTATATACGCAGGTTGGGTATAGGTAGACCCTCATGTGCATGTGCTTTTTGAAGGGCATAGTCACATATGGAATTTAAAATAATGTTTTTTAGAAATGGACTAAGTCTGAAGGGAAAGGGTTCCCAAGGCCATGGCTCAGAGTATCAAGCATATAAGGGTGATAAATGATGCTTTAATAGGTATCCATTAATTTCCTTTTGTTGTGATGAATCGACTGCCACCTCCTTCTACCTAGCTATCCAGTCAGCTGCTACAAAATCCATACAACACTTCTTCGATCAAATACCTGTCATGAATACAAAATAAACAGTGACCAATTTGTTTTTCCCTGGTAACCATTATCTTATCTATCTCATTTTTTTGTTTCAATATGGAACCTAAGGGAAAATCCAAAGCATCCAATGAAAACCCAATGTTACCTTCACCTATTGATTTGGACTATTAACCCTTAGTCGATCGTTTATACCAAGTTGTAGAGACCAATTGTGAGTTTGATCTTTACAAATTCACAATTGGCTCAAACATAATTACATTTACCTCAATGATGATTTGGGACTGTGGGACTCCCTCCCTCCCCAATTTATTTTTCCCCAGACCTATTATTTCCTAGAATTTATAACCTGGTGTCAGTTTCGATACATTTCTAGTCAGAGAGCAATAGTGGCCCAAAATGGTGAAATCCTTTTTTCCATTAATGGTCATTCAATCTCAGAGATGCTCCAAATCCAAAATTCTGATCATATGCAGCCTTTTAACCCAGATTTCCTCATGGAAATGTACAATAAGCTATATTTCCCCTAGAGAGCCAAGACATTTGAGACTTTCCTACTAGAAAATGCCCAATTGCCCAAAACAAAGCCTCCTTATCCTGCTTCTATGTTCCTTGAGATGACCAAACAATTAATTTCAATAGTTTCATGCCCATTATGATACCATTATGACCAATGGGTCGATAAAATCATCCTGGCCTTTCTTTCTATGTTTTCTAATGGTGAAAAGCCTCCTACCATTTTTTGTTATAGAGAGTTTTTAGCCGATAGCATTCATGAAATTTTCAATTGAACAAGTCTTCAAGTATGCATCTGTCTTGGTGTATTTGTTTCTTTATTATTAATCATACATGTTTTTCTTTCATTAGATACCATTTTTGGATTCAACTGCGTTAAGTAAGTCATTCATCTATGACCATTTCCATGAGAGGTAGTCGTAACTGACTAATTTCTCATGATTTTTTAATAGTCCACTTAGCATTCATTGTATCGGGTGATGCTCACAAGGGTGAAGAATTGGGATTGAAACTAGTGAAATGAATCACATAGCATCAATCATCACTTCTGGGGCTTACACCTGGTAACCAAGACTTCCCAAGAGGCCACGCATCCCAAATTGCCTTTGGCTCAAGCGTGCCTAACTGTGGAGTTTTCCCCACAATGAAGCCCACTTAGCTTGCTACCCCATTTGCAAAACCTTAGCAAATATTGTGCCTCATGAATCATTCAAGTAGAGTTCCCTTCATTCAGTTGAATCCCAAAATGATATCTAATATCATGCACTGCGAAAACCCCAAATAGTAAGGTTTTATTTTCATATACAAAAGTTAGACAGTCAAGGGAATTCCCAATCAATCATTCACTAGATGGCCTTGGTTAAAAAGAACAACACCGAATTCATATTCAGTTATTTTGTGGATCAATTTTCTCATATGGTAGCTAGTTTGTTAAAAAATGATGCATAACCAAGAATACATCCAGAGATCAACATAATTTTGCACCTAAGTGACCAAACCAAGAAAGGAGATTGGTACTTATAGCAGATTTATATAGAGATCAGGATATATGGGTGTCAATTCCCCCCTTATAAACTCCCCAAGTTTGTGCCAATTCTCATTTTTTCCTTAGAATTTATCAGGAAAATGATCAACATGGACCAACTACACTTCGAGGTAGCCAAGAAGAAAGCACAATTCAAGATAAAAAGATAAATTGGTCCCTTAACATGCAATGCAAGATCAGCAAGACAAGAAGCAGATGCCATTTTGAAACATATGAAATTCAAGAACAATTTTACATGGTCCTATGACCCTTTTGGTATAATTTCTAAGTTGAGGGTAGAACAAAGGTATGCTCCTTATGCCCATACTTCCATACCAGAGATAGAGAAATTCATGAACCAAGAAGAATGGCAGGGGAATGCATTACAAGAGGTCGAAGAACATGTGCTATCAACTTCACAAATAGCAGTACCATAGGAAAAGGTTGAAAAAAGCTAAGGGAAACCATTTCCCCTTCAGTGGTAGAGATTTCAACAAAGGATTTCATAGTGTACAATAAGAGGTATAATACCATGGATGTAGGACAGGCACAACAACAAAGTGTAGAACAAGAACAACCTATTATCTTAACAGGCTCGAGTATACCTTCAGTGTCAAGTAGAGAGGAGACCATTCTTGTATTTAAGATGACCTCAATAACAATAGATGCACCTGTTTCATCACCAACAGGAGAGATGGAATAGAGCAAGAAAGATTAGAGTATTTTTTTCATCTACAAAGAAATTAAAGCAAAGAATCAAACACTCAAGGCTACTACATTTTCATAGTTTTGGAAGCAAATAGCCACCACCCAACATAGGCTTCTTTCAGCCTTTGATATTGAGAAGAGGAAAATGCAAGTTTCTTTCCTGGAGCCCAAGGTTGCTCAGTCTCGATCATCAGATGACTACAAACAATCCATTTTTTCTTTTGATAGATATTATCCATCCTATAGACCAAATGGACTTCCATAAATAGTCTGGTGAGATGCTTTACAACACTATCACCAATTCAGCTATGGCTGCAGCTAAGCTCCAAGTCTCTATAAACAACATTCAAGCATAGTTAAAAATGAAAAGGATTTCTTCTCTAGCTAAAGACAAAAAGATAAAGTCTTTGGAAGATCTGATCATTAAATTGGGATATGATCCCAACAATATAACAACAATTGAGGAGATTATAAAAGATAAAAACACAGATATAGCAACATTGAGAAAAAAACTTAGGCTCATTTTTTTCTTGGTAAGCCTACCTTTGAGAAATACCAAGAGGTAGGTGAGACTTATCGAAAGTTAATTAAGTTTAAACTTCTAGATGAGGAGAAATGGACAAAATGGTGTGAATTACTAGAGTAAATAGTCATCGAACCTCTAGAAGGAAAACAACAACAAAGCCTCTATTTTTCCGATCCAGTCATCACTAGAAACCTAGGAAAATAGTGCTAGAAGCTCCAGTAGTTTACAATTTCAATTTCCTAGATTTGAGTTCTATTTTTGTAATAAGTTTGAGATATTTTTGTAAGCAATTCTAGATATTTTCCAAGGAAGATATTAGTGTTGGGACTTGTACTAAGGAAGACTACCATTTTACTGTAGATATGATCACTGAGATTAAGTGACCATTTGCATCAATACAAGCAAGTTGTTCCAGGATTCATGTGTCATATCTATTGGTGAAGTGCTTCTTACTATCATTTTGTTACTTCTCTGTTTTCATATGTGTTTCTTTCCTCTATTGTTTTAAAGAAAATTAAGTTCATAATTTGTTTCATAACACTTAGTCCTGGCTTAAAACAATATCAATGTTTTCCACTAAAGTTTAAATATATAATTCAAGTAACAATTCTCTATATTTAAAGTGAATATTAATCTATTCCTCCTTCTCCATTTCACAAACTACAAGGATCCAGTGGTATGACTACCTTGCTTTGTTTCACTTAAGCGTGATTATTTCTGCGGGTGATCATTTTAAACCCTTTTGACTCCATTTCCCAATAGCCTTCCTTTGGTTTTCCAACCAAACCAATTCAAAAACCAAACTCTGAACTTTCACATCTAGCCTAAAATCCCAAAGAAAACAAAGCCAAATATGACAGACAGATCCCTCTCTGAGTTTAGAAGGGCTAACTTCTAAACTTAAAAGTGGTTTTGTGATTACCTTTGCAATTTATTTCACAACATTAAAAAATTACGGAGTGCTAACGTCCTGGTGACTGTACTGGGGAACAAACAAATTTGATTTGTATTTCCCTAGTAAATTTTTGTTTCAGTACTTAAAGTTATTTCTAGGTTTTGTGGCTAAGAAATTGATTTTGATTTAATATTGTGTACAACTTCACAAGCTGTATATATATTATTTGTGAATATTTAATAGTAGATGTGGCTCCTAAAAGAATTTATACTAGAGCTAATCAAGATCCAAACCCATCGAAAATTGTAGATAATCTAGAAAAAATCCTTAGAAAGAAAAGTTTAGCAGAAAGTCAAGCAAGTAATAATCCTCTCCCTAGGGTTAATTCTTTGCATGAATATTTTGAAACAATAGAATACATAGAGTTCGATTTATCATTTTAAAAGAGTCTCTTCCGAACTAAATCTGACAGTTTTGTAGCTGAAATTGTTTTTGACGAAAACATTTTAAAACCTTACACTTCAAAACATAAGACTCTGAAATCAGACTCTGAGGATGATGTCATTAAATTTTTTAATAAACTTGAAGTGTTGGTGTCTGAACTAGATCAAGCTATACATAAAACTCTTGAATCACCTCAATCCTCACATTCTTCTTCCACTGCTTCATCCCCAACTCCTCTAGTAATTCCACCTAGTTTTTCAATTCCATTTGAAATACCAGTTGTTCATAAAATTCCATCCATTCCTACTATTTCAGTCCCTTTATAATTTCCTATTGTTTCTATTCCTGTAAAATTTCATCTTCAACCACTACTACTTCTACATCAACACAACAAAGTGTAATTACACCCCCTTTCATACCTTCTATAACCACACCTATTGTAATCCCATCTTCATCTCAAACACCTATGGTAATCCCATATGCATCTCAAACACCAATCATGGCAGGTCAATATGCCCACTTGTTCCTTCCTCCACAACTCAATGCAATGCCTCAAGATTACTAGAGTAGGATTCCTAAATTTGATAATAGTGGGCCCATAACTATTCATCAACATATTGATTAAATGAATGACTACTTATACCTCCAAGAGATAGATGATGCTGATGTAAAAATGAGATTGTTTGGTCAAATTCTCGTTGGTGAGGTTAAAAAATGGTTTAAAGTGTTACCAACTAACTCTAACCCAAACCTTACTCAATTTCATGACACTTTCCTCAGAAGATGGGAAGTGAAAAAGAACCCTCTATAAATTTTGGCAGAATACGAAAGTATCAAAAGTTCCCCAGGTGATACAAGACTATTGTACCATATTTAACAATATCTATAACTCTATCCCTACAACAATACAACCTCCTCTAGGGCTTGCACTGATTAAATTCCCAAACGGTTTTGACCCTGATATTCCTAACAATTAAGAGAAATAAACCCTACAACTCTCAAGGAAATGCATAGAAATGCAGTTAGTGTTGAAGCCAATTTGTTAGCAAACAAAGCTAGAATGAAAGTTGAAAGGAGAGCTACTATAAAAGAGGAACATGCTTCTTCTTCCTCTGATGTTAAGTTGGACACTTTAGTGAGAACAATGGAGAAAATGATGGAGATAATTTATATAGTTGATAGGACCCCTCCAAGGGAAAACCAAGGTGGTTCCAAAATTAGAAATCTAAATTTCAAGAAAAACCAACCTTAGAATAAACAAAGAGATCAGAGAGGCCAAAATGATCAGCAACATATTAGACCTCCATTTCAAGAAAAATATGTAGATGAGGAAGTTGACATACTTGAAGATCCTGAGGAAAATCAAATAAATTTTTTTGAGGAAGCCGAAGTTGACCACATTTTCCTGACTAAGGAAGAGCAAGACATTTTCCTACTCTTACAACTAGAAACCATTCCACCAGACTCTGAAGACTACAAACTAGGATATCAACAATTATGGAATTACATAGAAAATATAACTTGAGGAGTAAAAATACTACTGAAAATGCTCCCAAAAAGATTGCTAAAACTCGTCCCAAAAAGCCTTCTGAAGCTCCTCCCAAAAGGACCCAAAATGATAACCCTTCTATTAGTCAGCCTAAAGATGGTTCTCAGAAGGAAACTTCTAAGAAACGAGATGTAGCCACTAAAGGAATAGAAAAACCTCCTACATCTTTTAGCATTGAAAACAAATTGGCTAAAGTAAAAATTTCCATTCCTCTCACTGAATTAATCAATAAAAATTCATACATATCACAAGTTATAAAAGCCTTGAAGATAGGGGAATGTACTGATATAGTCAATTTGGCTGATGACTGACTTGAGTTATTGTTTGGACCTAATGTCGAAGGAAAATTTCAGGATGGAAGGGGGTTTGTCTACATTAGCTTAAACATTCATGATAAAATTCTACACAATGTTATGCTTGATTATGGAGCCTTGCATAATCTAATGCCTAGAGCTATCATGGAGAAACTAGGCTTAGACATAATCAGGACTTACAAGACTTATATTCATTTGATTCAAGTAAATTTAGGTGATTAGGATTAATTAAAGATTTATGTGTTATTCTAGTCCAAATACCAGCAAAAAGCTTAGAAATGGACATTTTGGTAGTAAACATACCTCCTAAGTATGGAATGCTGCTCTCTAGATCTGGGGGAAAAACATTACAAGGGACTTTGCAAATGGATATGACTTATGCTACAATTCCAGTGTTTGGTCAACCAAGAAGATTATACAGGGAAACAATAATGAAATACATGGTTAGTAGTCAAGACAAACTCAACAATTACCCCTTGTATTCAGTACATTCAAACATGGATTCATTTATTTTGTACAATAATGAATGTGTATAAAATGAAGTTCTATCCTTAGAAGATGAAAACAATGATACAGAGGAAATAAAATTGGATTTTGAGAAAAAATATGTAGAGGGAGAGGCTCTCTGGAATATGAGTTTTTATGGGGCTATAAGTAAGGATGGAGTAGGGGCAGGTGTTTTTATTGTAAACTCATTGTTTGGTCAATTTAGAGTGTCCTAAATTGCTACATTAATTTGTCAATCCAGGATTCATAAGCTGATGAAGTGTGGTGCACTATATGTGCAAGAAAACCTATTTCTTACTTTTGTCATTTTTGGTTTTTTTTTTTTAATTTTGTTTTTGGGTTTATCTTTGTAGATTTCCTAATGTGAGAAGGAAATTATAAAATAAAAGTACGGATATAAATGTTCAAGGCAATGATGTCCTTTATAATGATTTCCAAAACTTCAAACTTAAAAAGGGATTTAAAACATACAATGATAAAATTAATTCCTAAAAGAAAATGAAAATGTGCCACTATACTAGTCAAACAAACAATGAACTATTGATCATGAAACCATTATCCCTACTGTTGTCTAAATACAAAAGAAACTATACTCAAAGAAATCCAAAAATTGCAAGTAAAGTAAAGCCAGGGAAAATTTTAAGAACCCCCCCTAAATTTATAAATATAATAAATGGGCGAATCTCCATGGCATATAGGAAAAATGGAAGGCGATTTTATCAATAATATAATATGTATATATAATTTGTTGGCGAATATCTCACCAGGCATGGCGAATATTTTACTAAATTATAAAATC
>APFE030678155.1:552-24622 GCA_000404065.3 Pinus taeda
GGACCGACTGTCGAAGTATGCTCATTTCTGCGCCCTACCCCAACCATTTACACCAACGTTGGTTGCCCAAACTTTCATGAATCAGATCTTCAAATTGCATGGCATGCCCACTTCTATTGTGTCCGACCGCGACCCAATCTTCACCAGTAATTTTTGGCAGGAACTCTTCAGAATACAAGGCACTCAACTCAAACTCAGTACTTCATATCATCCGCAAACAGATGGTCAAACCGAAGCAGTCAACAAATTTCTAGAAACCTACCTTAGGTGTTTCACTTCAGAAAAGCAACACCTTTGGGTACAGTGGTTACCTCTGGCGGAATGGTGGTATAACACCAACTATCATGCCACCACCAAAATGACTCCCTATTAAGCAATCTATGGTCAACTTCCGCCTTCCCCTACTTCTTATCTCACGGGGTGCTCCAAAGTACAAGCCGTGGATCAACTCCTACAACACCGCGCAACCATGCTCGCTCACCTGCGCGAGAATCTTCATCAAGCTCAGAACCGTATGAAGCAACAGGCTGACCAACATCGCTCAGAGCGCCAATTTCAAGAAGGGGATCAAGTCTTTTTGAGGCTGCAACCCTATAAGCAAACATCACTCAAAGACAAGGGTTGTCAAAAGCTCTCTCCAAAATTCTATGGACCATACCAAGTACTTCAGCGCATTGGAGAAGTGGCTTACAAGTTGCTTTGCCACCTACAGCAAAAATCCACCCAGTTTTCCATGTATCGTGCCTCAAGAAAGTGATTGGGAACAATTAGCGAGTTCAAACCAGTCTACCGGAATTGGAACGAGAAGGGTCATCTGGCTTTCAACCGGAACAGGTTCTAGACACACGAGACAAGCACCTGCGCGCCCGCATGATTAATAGAGGTCCTCGCCATAATGGAAAGACACCTCTCCGGAAGATGAAGCTTGGGAAGCCGCTACTATTTCTTCAGCAGTTTCCGCAGCTCCAGCCTTGAGGACAAGGCTAGTCTTAAGGGGGAGGGCATGTTAGGGTCCCACCCTAACCCCCTTATTTATGTCATGGGATCACGTCATAGTCAAGAGTCAATAAGCCCATATTAATATTTGTAAGTGGTTAACCCGCAATTAATGACGGGACCACAGTTAGTTGCAAATGGGCGGTAGTATTAGATAGAGGGTAAATGGGCGGTAGTATTAGATAGATGGTATTAATAAAACCCACGGTATTGACCCGTGGTATTGCATGTATGAGTCATATATAAAGGATAGAGACTCCCTGCGAGGAGTATCGTGTCTTGTTTTTGTAATCGAGCTCTGCTCTATTGGAGGTTGCCCCCTCGAAGAGGCCTGTGAACATTTCTCTCTGAGTAATAAAATCATTGCTATTCTGTGTTCTGGGTATATTTTCTTCGTATTCTGTGTTCTGGGTATCTTTTCTTCGCATATTCTCTGTTCGGTATTACTTTGCAGGTTAAGAAGCATAACAGAATGCCTAGTCAAAAAAAAAAATTGTCTTCTTTTAGTAAAATGTAAGAGCAACTGGATATTGATCCTTTGAGTAAAATTGTTGATATTGCTAATTGGAGAGGGACATGAATCCTGTGTCAGAATGTATTGCAAAATTCATGTTTTATTTGTTGTCTTCTCTAAAGCTACTCATCCAGAAGGATATATTGGCATTTTATCATCAGAGGAGGAATAGTGTAAAGTTTTTGAAGTTGTATGTTGATGGTGAAACTTCATCACACATTGGAGAAATTCTTGTTCCCATCACTCCAGAATACATAGCCCAAGCAACAATTTTTCCACTGATAGGTAAAGAATGTCATATACAAGAAAAGAGAAGAAGTACATGAAAGCATAGATATCCTTTTACATGTAGCTCAAGAGAAAGCTTCATCTTCAAGGGACAAAGCCACAGGTACATTAGCAGGCCAGTTAGCATATATAAGTAAAAGATCAAAAGGAAGAAATAAGCATGACGACATGCTTGAAGATCAACAAGGGGGAGATGTCGGCCCTCAGTTTTGGTCTATTTTTGCTTAAGAAAAATTACTTAATCCTTATATTTTCCATCCACTTTCCATCACATCCATCTCATTTTGATGTATTTTATGCATATTCAGGTGTTTAATTTTAATTTTTCAATTTCTAGAAGTTTTTATGAAAATTGAGTTTCAAGTGCAATTCTGGACTGAACGAGAAATTCCTGTAATAGCTATATGGATGACATCTTTGCAAGACACTTGGGCTCAAGTTTGATGCATGTATGAATAGCTTGGGAACTAGGACTGAGCTAACTCCACTTGGTTCGGTGAAAACAAGCTTTATTAGGCCTGGTCAAGACTGGTCAAACATGACTAGTCACTCAGAAAATCCCTAGGAAATAACGCAGTTTTGAGATTTTATGGGATTTGTAGTTGTGGAGGGAGTGGGCCAGCCTGCGAGATGCCCGGGGTCATTGAGTACCGGACCGGATGCCTGCCTTGGGGCAGATGAGATCACCGGATGCGTGCCTTGGGGCAGATGAGGTCTGAGTCAAGCACGAGCCTTGGGACCAGCCTTGGACTAGGATACAGACTGGGTTAGGCTTGTGCCTGGTGCCGAAAGTGGAAAAAGGACAGAGATTCCTTGAGATTTCCCGAGGTGTTGGGAACTTTCGATACCTGGTGGTTATACTAGTTCAGCAGAGGGTGTTGGCAACATGAAGCAAATAAAATAATAAATAATACACAATAACTTCGGGACGAAGTTCCTTAAAGTGGGAGAGTATGTAATATCCCTCTCTTTGATAATAAATAATAAATAATAAAAAATAATAATATAATAATAAAATAAAAAATCACTTAAAAATAAAAAAAAAAATATAAATCATAAATGATATTTAAATAAAAACAATATAAAAAAATAGTAATAACTACACTAAAGCTCTAAAAAAGAATAATAGTAATAAAACAAAGAAAGAAAAAAAAAGAATCAGTAAGCTAAAAATCAAAAACAAAGTAAGAATAAAATAGGAAGGCTAAAAATCAGTTGCATGTAGACACATGGAGTGGTGCATGTGGTCCCCATCCAATTTGCTATTTAATAGATGGTGAGGAAATGAGAGCATTCTTGCTTCTATCATTCCGAGATCCTATCTTTCATTCTCTGGGAGAATGTATACTAAGACTTAGGAGCACTGGCAGTAGTCGTTGATTGAGGCTCGGGTGGCCATTGTAGCAGAATCCTGCACAATTGAGCCTACGGTTGGGAGGAGAGTCGTCCCCAAAACCCTGTTGCGGTAAGCCTATTGCTACCACAGGTAATCCCAGGTAAGCACTCTTCATAGTTTAAATTTAACGTTAATAAGTTAATTAGATATCTAATACCGGAAGAGGATAACAATAACGCCTTAACAGTCATAGTATCCAAAGCTAGATATACTCATAAAATCCAGGCTTTCCAGACTTCTGAACCTTTTTGATACACTTCTTGAACTTTTCATGGCATTTCACATTCATCATCCCTGCATTACTTAAGTGCACATAAGCTAAGAAAATTTATATAACTGCATATACCAAAACAAAGTGCAATGTGATCTTCAAGCATATACGAAAAATCAGCAGCGAACATTTAACATATACAGGATACATGTATGTGGAGAATTATTGAGGATGATTCAACAGATTTTACTTTACTTTGGAAAGAGTGGTTGAAGAAGAAAACATGCATGACATCCATTGTCTGCAGTAACTGAGTAACGAAGTAACAGTATGTAAATGTTCACAATAATTTGCAGGGCTTTAAACAATGTGGCCAAAGATTAATCTATTTTTTCTTCTCTATGGTTATTGGTTTGAGCCCATTCCAAATGCATTAGAAGATCAAGATAAAATGATGGGAAAGGATAAGTGTGTACATGAAAACATCTATAACAATTTTCCCTCTAATGGGAGAGCCACATTGTAAAGTTTTCCATAGGCGACTCACTATATGAATCAATTATGGACAACAAGACGTATGGTCACGTAATTTTATTATTTATTATTTTTATATTTTTTTATGTATTTTGAATTATTTTATTATTTATTTTATTTATTAATATTATTTACTATTATTATAAAGGGAGGGTATTACAATTTTCTTCTTCTAGCGTAACATAAATAACCCTATGTGACTACTTACTTTAGAATTGGATATTTTCCCTGGTTGATGATGTGTATAATGCATTTTTGTGTCCTATTATTTTGATGCCAACAACCAATTCAAATCCACAAAATGCTAAAAAAAAAAATTGAAATTTAATTCTTCTACTCTCATATACCCAAAACAAGCATTCTAGTGCCAATGGAAATCAAGAATATCTATGAGGATAATGGTTAAATACCTTGCGAATAATGCAAATTCCCTTTCACTTTATCATGGGTAACAAAACTTTACAAGAAAGACCTCACAATCTCGAGCTTCTTAGAACAAACAACGTTCATAGAAAGAAATATTACTTTTGACACACGGGAAAAAAGAGTGCTTGATATTTTAGGCAGCCGCCATGATTTGATAGCAAGGAACATCCATATATACCATATTCTTGATAAAAGAAATTACGAGGATACACACATAAAAGCCTTATACGAGAAGAAATGACCATTCAATTCTAGAACAAATACATGACATGTCCACTTCACTAACCTGACCAAAGGAGAGGATGAGTTGAGCTAGAGAAATCTTTACATTTACAAATCTATGCGAGGATCTTTATGATTAAAATCCATAAGTACCCGTATCTACTAGAATTCCTTCAAATGCATCTACAATAGTACATATGTAAATAATAGCTGGAGTTCAAACTCAAATGGTGGAGCTCGCATCTCTATTCATGTCTCTCCTGCTGTGTTTACTAATTTTTCTGACTATTTTAGATTAATGAGGTCCAATGTTTTGGGAATCAAACATAAGGTGTAAGAGATTAAAATAATGTCAAAGAACGTACGCATATTTTGGTAGAGAACTATTTTAGTTACATGGGAGAGGAATGGTTGAAAAGATCATACCACAATTCAGAGTAATCCCAAAAGTTTGCAACGGGGACTTCAAATTCATACATAATATTCAAAGAGAAACAACCAAGTGTGCTCATTTTTCATATTTTTAGTGGACTTCCTTGGAAAGACGGTTGAGAAGGATGAAAAAGAATTGAAACCATGTTTGGAAGAAAATTTAATTCACAAGCACTCATTGAGGAAGAAGACCACACAACTAGTGGTAGGAGAAGGCCACGCATCATGGCTCTTATACCATGTTAAACACTCAAATAATAGTCAAGATTAATATAAACATGAGATAATTTATATTGACAAATATATACATGTTAATACATTTTCTTATGTGTTTTGGTCTTCATATTCTAAGAGATCTCTTGGAATCCAATGATTATTCACATTCCACACCATAACCCTTATCAAACTAGGTGTCCAACATTTTTTTTATTTACCCTTGGTGTATGAACATTTTTTTTTGTTTTCATGACTTGGGCGCACATAAGATTGATAGGGAGCTTGAAAATAACAACTTGAATCAAAACCTCCATCTTCTATTACCACATTTTTGGAGGAGGGGTTTATAACTCGCCCCCCTCCCCACCAATGAGATGCTTACCATGGTTGATCTCTTCCACACCAAATGGGTTAAGCAACATACCAATGCAACAATAGCATAAAGAAAATTACTTTTGTACAACAACAAATTTAGGTCCTGTAAAAATCCCTAGCTCATTTACTAAAAACACCCTAGCAGAGCTCACCTCTCCTAGCTATGGGGCACTTAGCTAATGATACCTTCTCAATATTCCTAATAAGCATATAAGAACTTAATACTTAAAAATGATTATGTTATCATATATTATTTTATTTCATAATGGTTCCTCTCAAATATGTGATTCTATATTCTTAGATAACAAAAGTTAGAAGTCCTATTGGGAATATTTGAATTTATCACATCAAATAACATGGGAAAATACCATGGGACACCCAGTACAAGGAGATTAAAATTCACCCTAGAAATTTTATCTTAATTACTCTATCACTGAGTTTCGATTAGGCTAACATTATACCATTAAAATTCATTGGAAAAATATATATATATCCCCTTAAGGCTTTCATTTTTCTCAAAATATTAGTTTAGTCTTTAGTAAGTATTTTAAATCACTTCACATATGGAAAAGTGAATGTAAAATTGAAAAGATTCTTTTTATAAATAAAAATATTAATTATCATTGAAATTATCATATCCAGTCATGTTAATCCAATCCTACTTTGTTGGACAATTGTGTGCTAGTTAATTAATAATCAGATTAAATATTTATTTATTTTTTGTTTTCATCAAAGTTCTTATAATTTACATGTTGGAGAATAGTAATTCCATTCCATAGCCAAAACTTCCCTCCCCAAATCATGCAACATCCAAAAGAATCCTTTCTCCATTGCTACCATAATTTATTTCCCATGTTGTCGATCAATTTCCATTATTGAATAAAAAAAATTGATTCCCGCAGTGGCATGGAAAAATCTAAAATTGGTAACGTACATACCCTTCCCATAGCATATACACTTTTGGTAGTAGCTTCAAATAGCATATTCCTATAACATGTTTGGTAGTGGTTCCCTGTAGTAACACTTTATTTTTCCTATATTCTACAACTTGAAACAAAATTTGTTTTTGGATGATGGACATTTCCCGAGCCCAAGGATTCTACTGCATGAGACACCCTTGGTGATAAAAACATGCTGTGTTAATTATTTATTGTAAATTCAAAATTAGGTATATGTCTAAAAAATGATCTTAAAAGCACTAAAATGCAACAACACCAAACACTATGCACAACACAAAATTAGGACTTGATGTCAACAACACATGACCATCAATATTCCCTTGAACAAGATGCATTTGACTTACTTATTGATGAAACACTTACCACATCGCTTTTATTCCACTTTACTTGAAAGCCTAGAAGGTCCTTTTCCACCTATATGCATAAAGATCTTGCTGCTCTAAAATCCCTACCACTGTTGCTCATAAAGTCATGTACAACTTCAGATTCTCTTGCACAACATCTAATCAAACTTCCTTCTATAAATCAAAATTCTCCTCCAATTTCAATAAACTTATGCCTTCATAAGTATTCCCTCTAACAAAAACTCAACTTCTCTAAGGATGGCTATTCTTAGGGTCTCCAACAAATAACCCTCTCACCACTGATTTCCCACATCAATTATTATAGTTACAGTGCACATGGACACCCCTCACAACATATATTTGTGACACCAAATCAAGGTTCTTAGGTTCTTTAGCTAGCATTCCGCACATCAATCACTTACCTCTTCAAATCACTGACCTCGAGGCTTTTCAAATTGCCTTCTTGTAATGACTTGTGCCACCAATTATTACTGCACATAAGGTCTTCACGCAACTCAACCTCTCACATTTCTTTGCTACATCCAAGTGAGTGTACACAAGTTCAATATCAAGGTCTACATTGGAGAATAATTCTACCCTAGAATTTATTGTCAAGGTAGGAATAAATAACTTTTCTCACTTTTCTTATGAGAATTGACACTTGTCATTTACAAGATTAGAGGTCAGATCCCTATAAATCTCGTTTGTTGACATAAAACCCTTGAGACCTCACATATTAGGACATGTGAGGCCTGTAAGGGCCTCCTTCTAGGACATGTCCCTCACCCTATATTTTTTAAATAGAATAATTAAACTTCAACCCTATTTTCTCCTGACACAACCCTAAGAAATTCAAACAATAACACAAAATTTCCTCAAAATTCATCCATACTAGCTATGTTATCTCAGCCTTGTCCAATCACTAAGAAATAAAAAATATGCTCCTCTTCAAGCTCGGCCTCTCCTGAGGAGTTCAATCCCTTCTTTGGCTTGTGAATCTCTTGAGAAGATGTTCATGGATGTGCAAAATGATCTCAATCTTATCTCTATATATAACTTTCGAGGTGGAGACATTTTCCACCAAAATATATGTCTTCTAGGTCGATTCAACTTGAGCCTACATACAAAATCCCCACTAACAGAAGAAATAAAAAAATGATCTTTTCCCACACCATTGAATCCCTACTTGGCCCTTAGTCCGTCAAGGGTTCCCCTCTTTCATCTAGTGAATAAAAAACATTTTCTTCTTAGGCATTTCGACAACAACTTTGGGTACAAAGCCTATTGCTTGGGTATTTCTGAGAAAACCACTTTTTTATGTGTCAACTCCATAGAAGCCTAGTATCTCAGGGCTTGTGGGAGTACCTCCAAAGCTATGCATTTCAACACTTCCTCTTAGTGAGGGATTTACTTCTACTATTTGGAAGTAACTCATCGTTGTTAGCAACACTAGCCTAATCTCTGGCTTTCACCACTACAACATACCCTGTAGAATGAATAACACTATTATTCGTAGTGTTCCTGCCTCAATCTTGTTAAAACCTTAATATTCAAACTTCCATAGCGTAGATAACAATCCTTTGTAGTTTCTCTCTAAAGATAGACCCCCTATAGACTCCCTATGAGTCTATAGAACCTCCATTGGCTCACTCTACTTTTTCTCCTAGATAGTTTCTCTATTGAACTTGTGTCCTTCCAAGGCCAATTTGAACTACAATCAAACACTAGACCTAATTACTCTATACAAACAGAAAGCAACTAAGTAATCAATATCATCCTCCTAGATAAAATACCTCATGTGCTCATGACTCTAATGTCAAATGTGCAACTTTACAACCGAATGAATATACTAGCTTGCAATTATCTTCTCTTTCACATGGAGCTAACTAATTCATGCCAAATCACCCTTGAATAGTCCTATAAGTCTTTGACAATTCATTGGAATTCCATGATGTACCACTGGCCACACAACCAATTTGTGTTCACCAGGTTCCCCACCAATCCACTAGAACTCCCATCCTATCTCATTACTTATCCCATCAAGACCATATTTCCATGTTCTTAACTGATTCTTTTACTCCATTTTTTAGAGAATTCCATAGCTTCCACTTATGCTACTTCAATGTGCACACTCCGATTCAGTTTTCCTTCAAAGTTTATTTGATACCATGTTCAATTTTTCTTTGGAAATTTAGGATTAATTCTATATCTAAAACATGATCATAAATCCACTAACATGCCACAACACCACACTACATGCATACAATTCCACACTACAACACTTTCCCCACTTTCTCTAAGTTCTCCTCTTTGTATTTCCTAAAATTAAAATGTTATTAAAGTACACAACAACAAATCTTCCCTAAAATCGTTTCGAGGCCTCATTCGTGTTCCTCGTGAGTTTTATAATGGAATTACTTAGCCCAAATGACATAACCAACCATTCAAACAATCCATCCTTTGTATTGAAAGCAATATTCCACTCATCACCTTCCCTTGTCCATATTTGATGATAACCACTCTTTAAATATATCATTGTGAATTGTGCATCCTCACTCAAAATTTCCATAATAGCATCCATCCTTGGAAAAGTAAATATGTACTCAATACTTATCCTATTAATGGCTCTAGAATATATGCACATTCTCCATTTTTTTGTCTTATTTCAAGTTAATACTATTGGTACTACAAATGGACTTTCTCTCATCCATTCTTTATCAAGTAGCTCTTGCATTGTCCTATATACTTCCTTACTCTCGATGGGCGTCATCATGTAAGGTGGCCTTTTGTTAATTCAATAGAACTAATCTCCTTGAATTGATCTACCAAGGGTTTAATTTCTACAAGTATGGTTTTTTATTTCACTTCCTCTTTTACGTCTCTTGGAATCACTGCTATAGAATTTTTTTCTTTACTTCCTATAAAAACTCCTTGGCTGCACATAGCATTTTCTTATTGTTACTCATGCTTGTACCTCCACATATTCCTATTGTTTATATTGCATTTTCTACCATTGAGGTGAGCTTGTACCATTTTCCATATTTCTTGATCTCATATGCGTTTTTAACTTGATCGTGGTAAACTTGTCTATCAAATAGCCATCGTTTTCCAAGAAGCATTCTGCGTCCATCATATCAACAAAATCACATGATACATACTCTTTAAGGCTTCCAATTTGAAAATGTAATAAGAATTGTTTAGTCAATGTCACCTATTGTTGTTTTTATAACACAGGGACTCCATAAGGTTTTGGATGGACCATAATTTTGAGTTTTATCTTTTCCATGACTTTAATGGACACTAAATTTTTCGTACTTCCACAATCTATAACCAAGTTACAACACATTCCTTGGACCTTACATTTAGTTTTAAACGCTTTCCTCCTTTGTTTGGTTCTTTTGTTTCCTTATTCTCAAGCTTGAGAAACACTATCTAAAACATTAGATTTTCTACTTATTCTTGGTGAAGTACAATCACATTCTCTCCAACAATAGAAGCTCCATGATCTTGTGTAAGTTACATTCTTGATTCACCTCTTCTCCCTGAGTTTTTATTTTCTAGACACTCATATTTTTTATGTCCTTCAACTCAGTGATAACATGTCAAAACAAACTTTCCCTTTCCTCTTTGATTCCTGATCGAAGTGACATTCCAAAGAAATATTTGACATATTCACAATTATAGGTCTATTTTTGTCTTAGGCTCTACAGTTTACTATAAAAATTCTATTGGTATTCAACAAGAAGAAATTTCTCGTTGATATTCATGACCATCTTATCCAAGTCTTGATCTTTTCTTGTTTATTATTTACTTTGTCCTTCTATTATCCCATCAAAGTGAAATATGTCCCTTCAAATTTGTAACAATGAATCTCACCGATTTGGATACTGAACAGTTTTGTATTAGAAGTACGTTTTCAATTCTCCAATCCAATCGATGAGCACATCAACTCTCGAATTTCCATCATAATAGGAAATTATAACTCTTGTACTACCTTTATTGTTCAAACATGTAATCATCCTTACTAATTTCCTTTATTTTGCATAAATAAAATTCCAATTAATGCATCTTTTCCTTTCGGAATCCTTTTCCATTTCCTTTGCCAATTTATGTTAGCCATAATAAACCAAATTAACGCCCACACTGGGATGTTTTGCCCAACATTCATCTTGGAATAAGTGTCCCAACACCTTGATTATTATTTTTCCTTTATTGACTTTATTACACGGAGTTTTAACTTGGGGTTGTTATAGACTCCCCCCAGGGGAATGTCATACTCGGTGTTCAATGACACCTACAACTAGCAAGACCACTAAAAATAAAAACATACTTCCCATTGAGCTTTATAACATAGATCGATGTAGTATTTACAATGAACAACATGCCGAAAATAAACCAACATGACAGATGTAACAACATGACAACCATACCATATTGTAGATTTATAACACAACTTATGGTGGTATTTACATCCATGTACATATATGCATATACCAAAACACCATGCCAAGACATATACCAAAAGACATTTCCTCAACCAACAAATAGAGAATAATACATAATCTGCATATGGTCAACGATCTCCCAGGTAGCTTCATCGAACCTAGAATGCTTCTACTGCACTTTAACCTGCTCAATTGCTCTGTTATGGAGCATGAGCATCTTTCTCTGCAAAATACACTGAGGTTTCGGCTGTAATTCTCCTTTTGGCCCCACCTATAATATAAACCAATCAATAACATACATAATAAACATCCTTTACATATCTTTTAAGCAATGAAACATGGAAAGCATCATGGACTTTCACTGTGAGAGGAAGTGAAAGTATGTATGCCATTGGTCCAATCCTCTCAAGGATCTCTAAAGGCCCACAAGACTGAGGTTCTAACTTTTCACATGACCTAATCCTCAAGCAACTCTTATTGGGCTTGATGCACAAGTACACATGTTCCCCAACTTGAAACTCCTTAAACAACATGTGTTTATCTGCATAAATTCTCTACCTATATTATGTTTCCAACTCTACCAACATGTCTAGTCCTATCAATAACCCATTCACTAGGTCTCTCTAACTGATAGGAGTATTACAACTTCTCTCATAAAGTGCCTCAAACGAACTCATCCTCAGTGAGTCCTAATACCCATCATTGTAAGGAAACTCAACCAGTGGAATATGCTCTTCCCACTTCCACTCCTAATGCATCACATACATCCTCAACATGTTCTCCAGTATTATTTTGACCCTCTTTGGTTGTCTATCTACCTGCAGATGATAAGTTGTACTAAAGGCCAAATCTATACCAAAAGCTGCAAATAAGACTTTCCATAACCTAGAAGTGAACTTAGGATCTCTGTTTGATACAATCTTCTTTGGAACACCATGATACCTCACTATATCCCTGATGAAGACATGTGCTACATCACTAACTGAATAAGTATATTTCACCATAATGAAGTGTGCTACCTTTGTCAACCTGTCCACCAAAACCATGATGGAATCATGTTGCTTAGATGTCATCAACAACCTGTAATGAAATCCATTGAAATGGCCTCTCATTTCCACTCTAGAATTAGAATCGAATGTAGTAATTGTTAGCCCCTATAATGTCCCATGTTGAGGAGGCGATTGAAAGAGGTAACTTCAAACCAGTTGCAGTTCAACAACTAGCCCTCCTAAACTAGAGTGGGATCTCTCTAAGGATTTCTCAATCAACAATTGAGAGAAAAATGGATTTCAGGCTAGATGTACGTTTTAGTTGAGTTTTTGAAAATTTAGGGTTTTTGGGTTGCTGGACTAGGGATCAGAGAAATAAATTAGTCAATGTATCAAATTTTGCAGTAACAGGCATAAAGAGGAGCAATATAGCAGTTCCTTGTGATGGATTTAAGATTTTTTTCAATGTAGTCTAGGGTCTGAAAATCATAGAAGGTTATAATAAGCATGTATTACCATGAATTCATTAATCTAGAAGAAGAAATACACAGACATGATTTTCCACATAAATAGAGCTTTGAATGTAAAGAATTATGCATATATAACTGTAAGGAAAATCACATGAGGAAAGTAAAACATGTTAAGAGAGATGGATTCATTCATAAGAAACTAATATTGAAAGAAAACAACACTACAAACTCACAGCACATGTATTCCTGAAAAAAAAAAAAAAAAAAAAAAGCTGCAATTTCTCCTTAATTAATTGTGTAAAATCATAAGATAGAAGTCTTCCTCTGAAGTCCAACCATTCTCTTTGAATGAGAAATGATACATATAGATTAAAATAAACCATTTCCCCACCTTCATGCCTAATTAAGCACAAAAATAACCTATCATGCTAATTTATTCCACAATTACATCATAAAGACTTCAAAGTATCTAAATTACATCATAAAACCAAGATCTGGTGAAAACATGCTGAGAAAGACAGCTACATGCAAAAACTTAGTGCATTCAGGAAAAAGCGCAGTGCACATAGGAAAAAGCACAATGACATATTGCAGTAGTATTTTGGAGGCCTTTTTGAAGTTAAATCTGAAATACGAGAGAATGCTAAACTAGCCTTGTTCTTTTGGTTTCCATAACATCTTGAATTTTTGAAAATGACCCATGGAAAGGCCTTCAAAAATTGATTCTCCCAAGGTGTCTCCCAAAACACAAAACTTGCTTCAAAATAGTGGCAAAAAGTGATTTTTTGACCTATTTTTGGCTTTTTCTCCCAATCTGTCCTCCACAAACCTTGTAAACATAGTCAAAGGATAAGTAGAATTTATTATTTATCCAAGCATAAAACTTTTTTGGCATTTGGATGGCTGTATAGAAAGCACATCGCCTTGGAAAGGTCAAAATTCTAGGTTTTTCTGTGAACACATGCTTTCAATATGGAGCTATCTCTCTCTAACCATATAACTATTTGAAATAATGAGAGAGGGTTTTGTAGATAAGGATATTATAAAGAACGACATTGTAACGTGTCAAGGAAGGCTACCAGTGCTTTGGTTGCAAACTTTTTCCTCTGCAATGGCTGCCGTTGAACAGTCATTTTCCGCGGGTTCTTCGATGGTGGAGGAGGTACCCCTTTCCAGGCCAGATGCTTTCATCCAGAAAAGTCGTGAACAGATTTCTACAGCTGTAGCCGTAGCCTCAGCCTCGTCAATGGAGCGGGAGGCTATGTGTTCATCTTCTTCCTCTCTGTGGCCTCCTGCCAAAAACCCTAACCCTAACCACTGCTTTTCAAGCCGAAAATGAGTCGGTCTAACCGGCTTTAAATGTCGGTGCCGAAATACTTTCTATGGTGTCCCTCGATATGCCGAGAAGCACAACTGCTCCTTTGATTTCAAGGCCACTAGTCGTGAGGCGATTGACAGGGCCAACTCTATTGTTAAGGCTTCCAAGAGATCGAAGACCTGCTCCACAAACTTCCCAGACTTGGTGATTTGGCGCACAGATGTTTCTCCCGTAGCTCAAGAAAATGAGTGCGATGCCAAAAATCTACTCCGCCCCTTTTCTCCTACGGCAAACAGGGCTGATTTTAAATTCCAAAGCAGCAGGCCAAGGATTCAGCCATGGATCTTTGTCTCCTCCTCATCCCATTTCCGCAACCAGATTGATCCAGATCTCATCACTGCCATAAGCAAGCAGTGAATCTGCTCCTCATTCGCGCTAGATATGCTTGCAGAGGTTCCTCTCCTGAACCAACCAGATTTGTCCGAAGAATCACAGGCATTTCAGATCCAAGTCAAAATCTTGGGCAAGACGAGGATGCAATGGGTTCGCGCAATAGATCTCGTGCAGGATCTTTTGAAAAATCTCGAACACCAGCTGGGGATCCCCTCCTCTTACCTCATATTTCTATATAAGGGTAAGCAACTTATGAATCCCCTTTCTCTCTCCTTTTATAGCATTCATAAGGACGCTTCAATTGGGGCTTCTTTTTGTTTAAGAGGTGGTTCCTTTGGGCAGACCTCCTCTGCCCCTTCTTTCTCTTATAAAGATGCAGCTCGCAAAGACGCTGCCCAACCTCAGTTCTCTTCGAAGGCAGCCCAGCCAAATGGAGCTCCAAAGCCGTTTCTGGTAGAAAAATTAGAGGAAATTCCCTCCATCAATTTCTCTCATCTTGAGATTGAAGATTGCTACCAGATATTTGCAAAATCATCGCTCATATGCAAATTTAATGGGCTTTGGCCTCGCACAGCAGATCTTTACTAATGGGTCGATTCCTCTTGGACTAAAAAAAGCAAGATCTTCTTATGTTCAAAAGGATTCTTTGTTGGGTTGTGTTATATTCTTTCCACGACTAACCTACGTAGTGAACCGGGGGGTTAGAGGGGGGGCAGAGCCCCCCCTTCGTTGCGCCGATTGCACAGCGGGGGGGTCACAGCCCCCCCTGTCCGGGGGGTTTGAGGGGGGAGGGTAGCCCCCCTCTACGGGGTTCAGGGCAGCGCCCCAAGAAAAAAAAATTTGGACCCTATATTAGGTTGGGCGAACCTACCTATGGTCTTCGGTCCATGGTTTTGGACGCGATGGTTTTCGGTCCATGGTATTGGATGCTTCGGCATGTATAAATATGTATTGTAACATTGAAAGGAATATAAATGAAAAATCAAGCTGGTAGTCTCGGTTTTGAGATCCAGTGGGAAATCTCTGTGTATATGTGTTTTATGTGTTATGCTCTCGCATTTTTATTTTTCCTGTGATTTAGAATTCGTATGCAGGTAATTTCTGTACGGGGTTAAAACCTACATATTTACTCAACTACACTAATGAATTATTCTATTGGAATTTGAGGAGACACATTAGATCTTTTACAGGATTGCAAGTTGGTTCTCGCCATGGACTTGGCCTCCCTATACTGGATCCAAGCCCTCTATAGGACCACAATGGAAGTTGTAGGGTGAGCGTTAAGATCCATGGGCCTCCAACCATGCAAATCATTGATTTCCATACCATGGGCTTCTTCAACACCACCATTTGCTTTCTCATGTCCCATTTATTCAAATATGATGATGCACTTGGACCACGTTGCCTAGCTGGATACACATTGCACTTGACACTTGATAGTTGATCCAGAGCCCAGAGGAGGTCATGTCTTTCATAGGGAGACATGGGAAGGCATGTGTCGTGTTATGGCCCTCATTGATGGAGCATTGATTTGATCTTGAGTCACTTGGAGACCCATGAGACCCATTTGGAGCCCAAATAGGGGCTTGGAGATGTTTTACCTCATTTGGAGGGAATCCCCTCTTCTTCATCATTTTTTAGACCCTCCCTCTCATCCTTAGCACATGAGGCCTCAAGGATGCCCTTCTAGGCCTCCACATCAACCTTGCATGGGCTTAGGAAGGCTTATTCGATTTAAATTTTGAGTTGTCGTGGTTGGCTAGTAACCATGGATGGGTTACTTAGCACATTAGGCATAAGAGGGGATTTCCATTTTGATTTTTGAACATATTGCACACGTATAAATAGATGAGAGATATTCTCATCTCAAACGTCATCACTTGGATCTTCGATCTCTCTATTGAGAATTTCGGACCTGCAATTAAGGATGAATTTGGATTTTATTGATGAACTTTGATGTTTGGATAATTTTTCTATCTTTATTGGAGCTTCTCTTTTGGCATTTTTGTTGATGGATATATTCTTCATTTTCTTGTAAGTGTTATTTAATGCTATATTTATGATTTGATGTATGTCTAATGCATGGAATACTTGTTTCATGGCTATTAATGTGCCCTAATTGATGAGAATATTTTTAAAGCACTAAAATTATTGAGAAATTTTGCATGTGTTACCCATAGATAATGAATGAATGAATGAATCAATGTTCCTACAAGATTGATTGCATTTGCATCCTTGAAACTCCATAACAAGTGTCATTGAAGCGTAAAAGTTTCGAGTAGTTGTGTAGATAACTCGATAAAGGATAGTGAACCTCCTTGACTCAAGTGAGATACCATATAGTCAAGCACTGGGTCTTAAATCCTTGGTGATCACATTTTGCTCAAAATTTGTACTTATTTTCACCTTTCTTCTTTGTCCCTTTAAGGATAAGGAGGACTCTCTAAGGCTTGCTGTGAATTAAAATAGAGTAGGAGATTATGTCTCCTCTAGGCATCCTCAAGTTTTGAAAGAATTTTGGCAGTGGAATCTCCATAAAATTGATGCCCTAGCCTTCACACCAAGTGGGAACCCTAGAATCTAATCCTTCAACTTGGGGATTTCTTCAAGGTTGTGTTTTAGTGCTTGTTGAAGTATATATTTCATAGCCTTTTCTTGTCTACCTTGACCTTAAATGAGCTCATATTTCACTAAATATCTTAACCCTAACTCTCGAATAGCCTTCCTTTCAAGGGGTTTTTCATGGAAAGTCTTACTGGATTCTCCCAAAGCTCACACATTTATTGAAACTTTCCATTGAATGAGCCACCTTCCCTCACTTCAAGCCTGTTATATACACATATCTATCACAAGTCAATATTGGCACTGCTCCCGTTGGTGAAAATCTGAGAAGAGTAGGGGACTTAGGCTATGGTGACAGTGGGCCTTTGTCTTAGGGTGTTGTTATGCCCTCTAGCTCTTGCCTATTCACTAGGCCTACTAGTTTATGCAGTGGAATTTTTGGCGCCATTGTTGGGGACACGAGACGTGTGCATTGTTCCTATATGACATCAATGATATATCATTTTGGTGACATCATTGGAAGAAGAAAAGCCCTAGTTCTTCATTGAACTTCAAAGTCAATGCTTGTAAGGTGAAGCAAGCATCTCTCAAGCAAATTTGAATTCACCTTGGTGACTCCTACATAATTGATATGTATAACCTAATAGGATGTCTTGTATTCATGAAGCCTCCCCTCCCGAGATTAAAGGGATCTATGAAGAATGCCATGATAAAAGATATCAAAATGCTACTAATTATCACAAGTCTACTTCATTCAAACCATTGAACTTTGATGCCTACCTCGATCCCATCGACCAATTTCTTGATAAGAAACTATAATGGTTTCCTAAGTTTGATGGAAGTAATGTTACTAGTTCCCTAGATCATGTACATAAATAGTTTTGTATGTGATATCACTTTCATGTTCTACAATGAGGTTCTTGTGTATAATGAAGGTATAAAAGATGTTATTATGATGCTCTTTACATTAACGCTAAAGGGAAATTATTGGAATTGGTATAGTAAATTTCATCCAAGAAACATTTTCGACTTTGATCAATTTGAAGATATTTTCATAAAAGAATGGGGTAATCAATCTCAAGCTAACATAGAATATGAATTTATGCTTACCATTTTATAGGATGATACACCTGCCAAAGACCTCGAAAAGGAAGTTGAACTCGAGTCTCTTCCAAATCATTGAGGTGAGAACATTGATGCAGACCTCGAGGAATATACATAATAAGAAGATCAGGAATTGGAAAGCATGTCCTCTGGGGAATTGGGATGATGACAAAGATTTAGACCCTGAAAGCTAGCAAATATTGAAGGAAATAATGAATGAATATAATAAATCCTTTCAAAAATTGGTAGAAGGATATAAAGCCAAATATCTCCATTCCCATTTTTGTCAACAAGGAACAAGGCTCTATGAGATGTAACAATAATATAAAAGGAAGCCTTCCAAGGCACTTCTCCTTGATCTTTGTTACCAAGATTTTCTAGGAGATATTGTTGAAGGAAATGTAACTAGGTTCGATCTTCATAAATGTACTTTTGATATTTGTATTTATTCAAGAAAAGAAATATTATTTTTATAATATATGTCAATGAGTTTCTTGCTCATTGAAATAGGTCTAACACATGTTAAAATGCTATAGGTGAGTCAAATAGTCAAAATAAAATGTTAAAGACCCTTAAGGGCATGTTACACCATGTATATTTATGTATTAGAGTCAAGAGAATACCTCCAAGAAAAGTCAACAAGTCTCATCCATGCAATGACACCTCAAAAGAAGCAAATCGAATTATATATGTCAAGTTGGCCTACTTTCCTTTAGTCGGCCTCAAGTCGGCGTAAAGGAGGGACAGTCCTCTATATGTAGAGGATGTCCACTCCTCTAAGTAGAGGGTAATCTACCTCTAAAATCAGCGAAGAAGAAAGATCGAGAAAGGGTGAAGAAAGTCGAAGTACAAAGGGGCCCCTAGTGCAGCGAAGAAGGAGAGACACAAACCAAAGTTCATAGGGTTGTTCTAAGGAAGAAACATGGTCACATGCATGAAAAAAGAAGGGCAATCTACATATATAATAGCAGCAAGATCACAGTTATATATTTCTCCTTGTTTGGGCTAGTAACTTAGGCCTATAAGGCCTCATACTCAAGCGAAGAAGAGGGTCTCTCAAGCGAAGGAGAAAGGAGCTAAAATCATAAGGGAAACCTCCCACACATGCGAGAAACTAGGGCTGAAGTACCACTATATCAAGTATGCACTATACATCAAGAAGAAGCTTGACTAGGTCAAGAGAAAGAAAATATCCTCTTGGTGAAGGATCTCACTAAGGATCAAATATTGGAGTCTCTTCTAGAGCTAGTATACTAACGAATATAACCAAGTTGGAAGAAGAACGAAGTACTTGAAGAAGGACGATGAAGTGTTGGAAGGAGAAGGACTTGACTTGCGCTTGGAGGATATTCTAGTCAGGGGTCTAGGGTTTGACTTTGATCAATACGAAGCTTCAATAAGAGAAACTTACTAAAGGGTTTTCCTCTAAAGAGAAGAGAGGTTTTGGCCTTGATAGAGAGCCAACATCTTTAGTTCGTGTTCTTATGTTTTTTGTAGTAGTTTGATGAAGTACACACACATGCATTAATAAGAATAAGAATATTAAGCTAACAAGAAAAGTAAAAATACTCCACAAATTGTTATCAAGTCAAGACCAATCACACTACACCTAATTGCCCTAGATTCTTCAACATGGTATCAGAGCGAAGGTAACACATCAAGGAAAGGGCAACTCAAGAACACTCATCAAGGAAGGGCATCTACAAAAGTTGAAGCATCAAGCCAAGAAGTCTCTATCACATCAAGGACAAGAATGTCTATCATCTATCATCCATGAGGGGAGACTACAAAGCTAGAAGAAGAGTGTTATATAAAGGCACCTACAAAGAAGAGTAGATCAAAGAGGGACCTACATCAAGCCACAAATCATCAAGAAAATATCATCCTCAAACAAATCCACTACATATAAAAATATATCAAGTAATTATATGTCCCCTTTTGAATATGCATCAATGTCTTTTGGCAAGGAAAGCAACAAATTGGTAGGTACCAATAACTTTCTTGCATCGAAGAAGAGGATTGATTTACTTCTCAAGGAGAATGAACTTCTGGAACATGTCAAAGGGAATATCACTGTCCCTGCTCAAGAACAAACCCAAGCCTTATCCAAGTACAATAAGGATGAGACAAGAGCTCAAACGATTCTCATAGAATCTATCAAGTGGTTACAATCAAGTTTTAGTCTCTAAATCGAATAGGTTAAAAACAACTTTCAGAACCAAGTGGGGCACATTTGCATATAGATATATGCCTTTGGGGTTGGTGAACACTAGAGCTAATTTTCAACATGTGATGGATATGGATTTCAAAGGGCTAATTATGCACAACATGGTTTATACCTTGATGACATAATGGTGGCTTCAAACATGTGCTCAACCCATCTTCTTCATCTTAAACAAATATTTGAGTGTCATTGTAAGGATGGGATATCACTCAACCCCAAGAAAAGCATTTTTGTTTTCTTTGAAGGGAATATTTTGGGGCATGTCATATCTAAGAAAGGAATCACCATCGTCCTTGAAAGAGTAAAATCAATCACATAGATTCCATACCCAAAAGGGAAAAATTCTACGTAGTTGTTCTTGGGGAAAATAAACTTGATTAGAAAGTTCATATTTGATTTTGCTCAAATCATGAAATCCTTACAAGATATGAACAAGACGGATCCGATATTTAAATGGAATCAAGAGGAAAATGATGCCTTCACAAAAATCAAGGAAGCGATTATTGTCCCTACCTTATTTAGTCTCAGTTTTAATAAAGAATCCATGCTCTATACTTTTTCATCTAACTCTTCTCTTGTTGGAGAACTCAAGCAAAAGGATGATGAAGGAAATGAATGGCCTATATCTTTCATGAGTATAGGCATGCAAGGATCTTAACTGAAATATCCTAATATCGATAAGAAAACCTATGTATTTTACAAAGCAGTGAAGCACTTTAGGCCTTACTACCTGAAAAGCCATGTAAAGGTAATTGTCCCTCACCTTGTGGTTAGATTTTTATTCATGCAAAAGGAATTGGGGGAATGAAGAGGTAATTGGATGGTGCCATTGCAAGAATATGACCTTGAATTTAAACCAATACATATTATTAAGGGTCATGGATTATGTAGACTAGTTGAAGAGGCTATGGAGGCCCAAACAGAAGAAAATGAAGAAAGGGACAATGAGATCAAGATTTATAATTCATATTTTGAGCATAGGCCCACTATAGAACCATCATGGTATAGATATTTGAGGCAACACTTGGAATATGGAAATTTTCCTTCAGAATTATCAATAAAGAAAATGTTTTCAATTAATTTTCAAAACAATTTCTCTACAAACCTATTTATTTCTTAATATTAATGTATTTTTCAACCAATGTTGTAAATCTATTGCTTGTTTCAGAATAATACATTTTGCAATCGGTGTTGTAAATTGGAAGCTATGAGGTGTAGGGTTACCTAGCTATACAAGGAACATTCAAGGTTAACTTATAGAAAGGTTCTAGAACTATAAAAATGATTTTAAACTGTCCATAATGTAGGATCAGTAATGACCAGGGTTTGCAGGTTTAGAAAGTATCCTTTGCATTTCACAGTTGGTACTTATTGTACAACTTTAAGAGTTGATACAATTGAAACTAGGACCAATCTTAAACCTATCTCACTAATCAAGTGTTAATTTTTATCGCTTGTTGAGAGATTAAATTGTCAGATTGAATCCCTTAATATTAATTGTCAACCTGAGGTTAGTAAACATGAGTTTCCTTGCGCTTTCTTCGTTTAGGTCTAAATTAGAGTTTTAACACTTCCTGATAATGATTCCTGGAGTAATAACACACTAACATTTACAAACAATTAGCTATCAAAAGCAGACCCAACAATCAAATTCAGTCTAGAGATTTCAAAAGCCTTTACAAACCCTAGCATTCAAATCTAAACTTAACAAAAGACTGAGATATGAATCTCAAGCGATAAAATGGAATTATTTTCACATAAAACTTTACTCAATCAAATCCCTAAATGTTGGCACCAAAATTTCTATTTGTGATAACAGTTTATTAATCACTCAACAAACAATCTATAATGATAGCGATTCAATCCTTAAGCAGACAAACAAACCTGTACTAATAACCCTTCAATCCTTAAACAATCTAGACAAACCACAATTCATTCCTGAAGCAACTAAGCAGTTTATAACAATTCAAGTCTTAAGCAAACAAGCAATCTATGCTGATAGCAACTCAATCAAACAAACGATCTGTACCTAATGGTTGGTTATCCTCTTAACGAAGATTTGAAAGTTTAAGTACTAATTTGGAGCAATCACTTTATTTTATTCTATCACTTACTAATTTATCATTATACTTGCAATTAAGTAATCTACAGGTCTCAATCTGATGAAAACAACTCAAACCCTTAGCGCATTCAATACCTAGTAATTCAACCAAATAACCCTTAAGAAATTGTACTCTAAACTCTTTTGTAACCACACCAACCCTTACTAGTAGATGACCTTATTTGGAGCCAATGTTCTGCTGCTTGAAATCTAATTGATACCCGACTCCTGAAAACTGGAATCAACCACCTCACAAAGCAAAGGAAATCATTTATCTAGACAAATAATAAAATTAATATTCACACGAAACACGAGAAAATCCTTTATCTACTAAACTTAATGAAATCAATCAACACTCAAAACAGAGAAATCATATATCTAGTAAACTTAATGGAATCACAATTATCAACTAATCATCGAAGCACTCACGAGCATGCTATGTGCAATCCACTCGATCCACTCTACAATCCTAGAGTCTATTCATCAAATGAAACAGAGCTAATTGGTAAGAATCCATCCAACATTTATGAAAGCGATCTTCAATCTAAACAACTTGAAGCTAGATAAAAAATGATCAACGAGAATTCTGTTATGGGGAATTGTCTGTAAAATAATTTAAATAAAAAGTCAATCTGTTCCAGTTCTTGAGGGAATGCAGAGCAGTTTGATAGCTAGACAAATCTCATGCTTAATTAGTTCGAATTCACCACACAGAGTTAACTTATCAAAACAATCATAGTGTTAGTGTCAGTCTTTACAGCCTTCCTCCAGTGATCAAACATGCTCTTACAAAGTGATTTTGAAGTGTCAAGGTCAAATTTTGTCATTTCAGTGAGTCTTCAAGCAAAATTTGGTCACTAGGCATTAGGTCTAGGGTTTGCCCAAATGTCAGTCCATGTCATCATTCAGCTGAGCCTATCATCATTCATAGGGTTGTCATTATCATGTCAAGTTCCATTGGGTCATTTCACACCTTGTTCATGCTTCAGTTCTGCCTTGGCAAGTTCATTTCCCTCTCCTAGGGTTTTGAAGCCAATTTCTCTTGGATGGTCAAATCAATGGAAAAACTTGTTTCCTGATGTTCATACACCTTCCCCTATCCTTAAAGTACCATATCATACACTTCCCAACACTTAGATTCCCCAAAATCCTCATTTTTGCACAAACCCTAGTTTCTAGCTACAACTTGGCAATTTTCTAGGTTTGGCCTGTGATTTGCCCTTTTGGACCCCTTCCCCTCACTCAATCTCTGATATTCCACTTTCCCCTGCTTCCTAACATCCCTCCCACTCCCAAAAATTTCCCCAAGAATTTAGAAGGCCCCTATCCCCTTCATTTCGCTTCATTTCGACCAAATTCCTTGTTTCACACATCAGGGCAAGTTTCACTCAAATGAGGTTTCAGAGCAGTCAGAGATGAATTTTGGAAAACTGAGAGGGTTTTTGTCCACAACATACCAAAGACGAAAAACCTCTTTCACTTTTTACATAGGTGTCATGGTTTGAGAGAAATGTCAAAAATATCGGCGAGAACGAAGGTGCTCCAAGGACG
>APFE030678155.1:25343-61120 GCA_000404065.3 Pinus taeda
CTGCAAAAACTGAGCTTAATCCCCGTACCTTGAAATTGCGCTCCCTCCAATTGCCACCAAAAACCCCAAAAACTTTAAATCAACCCTCCTTATCAGTTTACTAGCCTAATATTTGTGTTACCTTGATTGGTCATCTCTTCCCATTGAAAATTTAACGAGATTGACCGGAGAGAGCCTTCTCATACCCCGTAGGGCTAGCTACGAGGTGAAATGGTTTGATGTTGCCTTGAAGGTTTGCCTTTCTCAGCCTGAGGTGAATTCTCAAGCGCTAACACATAGTATTCTCAATGTATAGATAATCTGTTTCTCTCATTAGGTGATTGTATGGAATTTCTCGGCTAATTACAACTCAATACGATAACAAGCATGCTCTGTTCTGAAATCAAAACAAGGTTCACACAAGGTTCAACTGTGAATTATGGAAACAAATGAATGAAAGAACATTAATTCATCTACACTCTTTTAAACAATCAAATGAATGCAATTCACATACAGTCAAGCCAAACCAATTCGTAATGCAAGTAAAACTAATCGTAACTAATCACATAGTGGTTCTATCTATAATATACAAAGCAACCCAGATGGGTGAGCCTTGGCCACACTTGGGAGCTAGATAAACTTACAGTAAAGAAGAAATCTCAAACACAATCAATTGACTATCTTCAGCAATCCATCAACGCTTACTCTCAAACTCAGAGCAAAATCATTTTGATATTATTAAAGATGAGTTATATAATTCACGGAAAAGCACTTCACAGTTTTTAACACTAACTTGACATATTACATCCCATGCCTTTATAGGCATTTAATTATAGTTAAACTCTGAACTAACAATAGTAATTTATAATAGTATTAACAAGTCGACTTCTCCAGATCAAATAGATTCGAACGACTGCCCGAATTGGTCCAACAACTTGTAACCAATTCCCAAACTTGGTGTATGCTGTAACCAAAGAAAAGAGAGAGAAGATCTTGGGATAAAATGTGTTCCTTGCAAGGCTGATGATATCTCATCATCCAAAAGTGCACGACTTCTTATCCATTGCACTGTTTAAGTACCGAATCCGAATATAACTTTTGAGTACAATAGTAAGGAGCCAAGGTACACTAGTTGCTTCTTTCCATTATCCTCCTGCACATCTTTGCTGAGAAGTCTGCACTTGATCATAATAATTAGATAGTTTTAGGAATCAACTACCTATATCTACTTAAATCCACTAACAAATAGCCACATGCAACCATAAAAAGATTTACCTCAAGTAGGTAATGGGATCATGATAGGGTAGCAAAATAGCAAGGAAATAGGTTCCATAGTGTCAAAAAGAGGTCAAAATGGGGATTGAAGATGGTAGTAATAGGAGCAAAACAGAGAATCAACAACGTTAATTATTATCTGATGTAGATAATTGCATTTCAACATTTTCATATAACATTCACCCCATAAAATTATTTCATCATTAGCAATTATGTAGAGAGAACAATGAAACTAGACAAAAGCATACATAATAGAGACATTAGGAATTAGGTCAGAGACAAGGGCAAAACCCCTCAAGGGGGAAAACCCAACAAAATTCTTTTACTATTAGATATTCATCAATTTTTAATCAGAGATACAAAGTAAATCCATAGTGAGATACATCAATATATCAGGCCTCCTAGGGCCAATCAAATTCAGTTCACAACTTCAATTGTGAACTGAATTTCGGTAACCAAATGAGTTCTAGAAAGATTCTACCATATCATTGTTGCAAGAAACAATATCACCATCAAGCATTGTCACATCTACTAGGATATATCAAGTGTATCATGTTATCAAGGAGATGAGTGATCCATCTCTATTATATCAAAGCCACAACCATATTGAAGGAACTGCCACATCAGATCACAGTTATACCAAGCCACATAAGGGTTCCTTCCATGTCATACATATGGTGTTTGCATGTCATACATACCATAGGGTGTCTATTATGTCATACATGAGGTTTCTACCATGTCCTCAATGCCATAAGGTGTTTTTTATGTCATACATGTGGTATCTGCAATGTCATACATACCATAAGGTGTTTTCTATGTCACACATATGGTGTCTACCATGTCATACATACCATAAGGTGTCTACTGTGACATACATGTGGTGTCTTCCATGTCATACATACCATAAGGTGTCTGTTATGCCATACATGTGGTGTTTTCTATGTCACATATGTGGTGTCTTCCATATCATACATACCATAAGATGTCTGCTATGACATACATATGGTGTCTGCCATGTCTATCATATGAATCAATGTTGTGTATATAGTTAATTCCATACCACAGATATTAGAATGCTACCATATCATACCAAAGAGTCTTATAGATATTACAGTCTCATAATATATATATATTATGAATCATATAACATTGCAACCTATAGAGTCATGTAATAATGAGGCACAAATACATATATGCAAGCCATTGTTAGCATATGTAAGTCACGAGCTTAATGTGAGCATATACAAACCACTATGAGGATATATGTTCCACAACGAGAGATATACAAACCATTAGAAACCATTGTAAATATATTAGCCACCATGAAGGGTATACGAACCATTGTAAATGTATGTGCCACTTAGAAAGGTATACGAGCCATCATACAAGTATGTGCCACCATGAGAGTGATGCTTACATGGTTGTATGCAAATCTGAGCTACTAGTGTGTACAAGTCAATGAGATGCAATCCTATGTCATTGTATTGAATGATGTGGAGCCACGATGTCACACAACAAAAGTCAGTGTGACAGTTTTATGGTGTAATGCCACGATATCACTTTGTAATGTTGTCAAGCGATGTCATAAAAAATAACTACGAACCATAACGTATGCAAGTCACCAAATGAATGCAAACCACAATAGTTAGCCGAGCCATAATATATTCAAGTCACTGAATGGATGTGAACCACAACAATTTGCAAAGCCATAATATATGCGAGTCATTGTGCATCATTTATACACTAAATAAAAAAAGTCTCTAAGCATACACTTGCACAAAGAATAGTCAACAAGAATATGATGAACCACAAAGAATAGACATGAGCATGAGAAGATTATACAAACCACACAAATCATTCCCTCAAATTGATGTATGTTATGAACGAATGAGTGTGCCAATATATAGAGAATATGATATGCAAGAAGGGAAAGCTGACTTGACCTTGTTTTGGAGGGAAAAAACAATTCAAAATTTAGCTTAAAATAATATTTTATTTCTCTTTAATACTTTTTTTCCCAATGTGAAATTTTCCACATTAAATATTAATGAAATGAGTGTTATACCAATTTGCACATTTTAATAATAAATTTACCTTTACCCAAATTGAATTCATATTAGAGGCAGATGGGTTGTCCTTGGGGTAGTTGGGTTTCCCTTTTGGAAAATTCATCTCATGGCTACCCAAATTTCAACATCAAGTTCTTAAACTAGGAGGTTGACAAGTCCATTTTGAAGAATTTGTCTAAGAAATTGCAAAATAGAAGAAGTATTTTATGCAAATTTTGTCCAAACAAATGGAATATAAGTTATGCTTGAAGTGTTTTTCACTTAAAAAACCATGTGTTCAAGATAAAGCTAGTAGAGGCAATTATATATTGTACATAAACTCCAACATAAGGCCAAAGTAGACAAGTTACTAAGTTTTTATAGAACGGTCGCTGAAGGAAAATTATAGCTAGCATAAAACTTATATTGATTTTGATGCAGTCTACTTTTTCCCAGTCGATGTCTAGATCAAGAGGAAACTAAGATCAAGCACACATTCAAGCATGTTTATGGTGGATCAAGATGACACTAAGAGCATGTCTAAGGCATGTAGATGCTTATATCAATAGGCGATTAAGAGCACCTACTTTTTCCAACAAATGCAAATTCACTTTGAGGTAGGAAGAGGATTGTCATTATGTCACTAAGGGGATGAATATTTTCACCATGTTTCATGTGGGAAGAAGAAATCGATTTCTTCATTTATTTGAAATGTTTGTCCCTTCTTTGGATGGGGTTATTCATTGCCAAATTTAGTTTCCATTAAGACCATTTTCACAAATTTGAAAAACTAATAGCCCCAATGCATTGACTCAAAGAGAGAAAAAAACAACGTCAATAAGGAGCCAATTATAGATCCATAATTGTAACCTACTTCACATCCTACATCTCTTTATTAGCAAACAAAAAATGGAACTAAATTATATCATAGACAACACCTACAATTAAGAAAAAAGAAATAGAATGCTATTCATGGTACTACTTTGTACTTCTTTATAGAAATCTCTATAGCATCTGACATCATGGTTATGAATTTCTTGCATTATTTTAACCATAATCATTGGTGTGAGTAAGGTGGATAATATCAATACAATCAAGTAAACTTTATGCTCAATCATTGCATAAAGTTTTTCAAATTGACATAAGAACTTATTTATTGATTATGAAGTTTTTTGTGCCATTGTTCCCTTCCTCACCATGATGACTCGAAATCCAAAATACCTTCTAATAGCAAGAGCCCATTGACTCCTTTCTGGGTGATCTAGACTCCGATACCAGTTTGCAAGAATGTCCATTGTTCATTCAAAGTTAAAGAGGTCAGTGAAATCCTACAAGAGATCCTCTGATAAATATCAAGATATTATTGGCCCTATTTGAGGCAATTCTTTAATCGAACTAAGAGTAGGGGGTTTTTCAATTCATTTTAGAGCCTTAAATGAAGCAAAGCTTAGCAATGTTGTATCAATTGAAATGTATTCTCGAGAGTTTGAGATATGCAATAACTCCAAGAAAAGTTTAGGATAAACGATAATTAACACACATTATGATTGATAGGTTTTATGATGACATGTCTAAATGGTAATTACTTATAAAACTCAATTAAAAAAAAGACATTTAATAAATATGTTAAGTTAATACTTTAGTTTTACCTTTAAGGTATTTGAAAAAGAGAATTTAGAATATTAAGATTAACAACAAATGCAAGATCATCTAATTCCAACCTAATTTTAATGGCTTTCTTAAGACTATTAATTCTCCTCAAGAAGTCACATTTTAATTACTATTTCTTTATACATTTTTTTTAACAGAAATGATTGAATTTAATTGAGAAATATGGTTGGGCCTGAGCCAAACAACCTATATTACAATCATTTTTAATATTTCTGGCTTTTTAGAATCCACATAATTTGGCTTTTTTATTGGAATTTTGTTGTTGCTTTTGATTCTTTTGGGATATCTTGAGAGTTCCTTGCTTTACGCTTAGAGTCTAAATGCATGGATTTTTCTTTCAGCTTTTCTTTGGTGGGATAAGACAAACCTGACTTACCCAAAATCACTTCCAGCAACTCGATAACTGTAGTCTCTGACATTGCTATTCCTTTCCTTTATCTCGCTGGATGAGAACTAAATTCTTAAGTGAACACATTAGCTGTGGCAAGCCAGTTGTGTGGTTTGAATTGCACTACTGGAGCAACGATGAGTCAGAACCTGCAATGGTTGCGATGATTGAATTTCCAACAGCGTTTGTCTACCTGTGTCAAAGCCATGGATCAACGCCAGTCTTCTGCATTCATATGTGATTTGGATGAATGTTGTGTTCACCAAGATTTGCGCTTTCATGGAGACATAACTGTTGTGAAGGGAGTGTGAAACAAAGACATTGCCTTGGCTACCTTGTCCATGCTCAGTTGTCCTTCTCTGTTAAGGAATTGGGTGCCTTTCAGTTTCTTCATTGTTCTTAGACAGAAAACCTTGTGCTGATAGAAATCCCTTATTTACCATAATGTCAGTTTCATTGTTCATAGTTCCGAGGATATTGTAGAATGAGCAGGAAGTGAAGTTTTGCAGCATCTTTCTTATTGTTTCAAGTGTCCTGTTAAGCACAGAGTTATTGAGTTGGTCACTAGCATTTAGGATTTTAATCAGGATTTCAGAATTGTCAAAGACTTGAAGGTTTTCCCCTATGTTCCTTTGAGCAAGCTGACACGCTTTGAATAGTTTGAGAATCTCGGTCCAGTTTTTAGTGCTCTGTCCTAGGCCCCAACTAAAGTTGTCATTTTTGCGCCTGTCTGAGGAGTAGATTGTTCCTCCTGCACCTAATATCCTCAGGTTTTCTTTAGAGGCTTCGTCGAAGAATATCGTGACTTTGCCCTGATTTTTCCACCAGTTTTGAAAGTCTGCCCCAGAGATCTGAAGTCGCCACTCTTGATTGTGGTAAGGCCGAGAGAGGTTCTTTTTATTGCTGCCCCGTCTTAGGGATTCACCTAGCGAGCTGAGCTCTTTGGGGAGTAGAGAATTGTCTGACTTATGAGGTCTATTTTTGTAAGTTTCCAACAGTAGAGATTTGGCCTTGGCAGTCACCGTATTGGTGGATTGTAATCTGTTGTTGAATATGGCTTCATTCCTTGCCAACCAAATTCCCCAACTGATGTATTTTGGAATTGCATTCTAAATTTTAGCCCATGTTGATTTTCTCTTTAGAGTGTGAGGATAATGCTCTTTCCATGTGGCAAAGAGACTAACTACTGAAAGCTGCTATGGAATTTGGGTGTTGAGCCCCAACATTGCTTGCAACCAAACTTCTTGAGAGAAGTAGCAGTTGATGAACAAGTGCTCAATTGTTTCCTGAGCCTTGCAACAGAGAGGGCATCCATGGGGACTAATAATTCCCCATTTCTCTAAATTATCTCCAGTGAGGACCCTTTTGTGCATGAGAATCCAACAAAAGAAATTGAATTTTGGGAGGCCAAATGGGTCCCAAACACGCTGAAAAAGATTTGTAGATTGGATCTGAGGTAGTTGTTCTTGAAGAGATGCAAAGCCCTATCATGTTGAGTGAGCTCCGATCTTCCCCAGCCCCACTTGTCCCTCGAATGGAGATGCACAAGAGCCAAACCAGAGAGCTTAGCTAGAAAGAGATGGAGTTGAGGGAGCATCCAATCAAGGGGGCGATGGAGAGCCCAATTACTCCAATTCCCACCAGAATCCCAAGTGCATATGTTAGCAAGTTTGTGAATACATTTTTGGATGAGCCAGTTGCGCAAATCTGCAATTTCCGGTGCAAGATTTAGGGGTTGGAGGCCCATGATCTTATCTTCCGACAATCCAATTCATTTTCTGTTTCCTGGGATTCTGTAGAGATGATCTTTAAAGGACTCCTAACCTTGGCTGCACAACTTCCACAACGTGGTTCCTTTGTGGGAAGCTCCTTCTTCCATATTCTTTATTGAGAGTACGTGCATATATTTTTTAATTATAACTTAGCTTACAGGATGTCTTTGATTTTGAGAAGATTTTCTAGAGAATCTTACCTCCCAAAGCCAGATTGGCCATCCCGAGATCTATTACCTGCAGTCCACCTTCAGATATTGGCCTTTTCACTCTGTCCCAGCTTACAAGATGATTTTTTTTTTTTGGTTCCCCTTTCCTCCTTGCCATAGGAAATTTCGAATCAACTTATCCAGTTGTTCGGTGATCATTTTTGGAGCTAAAAGGAATGAAGCCTGGTAGATAGGAAGGGATGAGAGAACTGAATTAACAAGAGTGAGCTTCCTGGCTTTGGTAAGCCATTGTCTACCCCATGCAGTCATTTTTGCCTTGATTTTACTGATAATTTCCATCCAATGAGGGGTCTTGCTGGTTCCCAATATAAAATCAAGCCTAGATACTTGAATTTGTCCCAAGAGACATAGTCGGTGAAGCCCAAGGCTTGGGCAATCCTGAGAATAGTTTGTTGGTCTACTGCCCAGCCATACACTGCGCTTTTCCTCTTATTGACCATAGCTACGGAGACTCTACAGAAGATTTTGATTACTCCATTGAAGTCCCTTGCTATTTTAATGGAGGCTCCTCCCATAAGGATAGAGTCATCGGTGAACAATGCATGATTGATTGGGATTGTGTTGTTTATTTCCTTGATGCATGGAAGTGTCCCATTGAGCTTCTATGATATTTCATTATACATTTAATGAAGAGCACAAATTCACATTTTAAATACAACTCTTTATAATTTTAATTAAAAGCATAAGGATACTAAAAATTAGAAATAATGTGATAGTTTACAACGTTAGGACAAATAATGTGTGTTTACTATATTAAAACAAAGAAGATATTGTAGATTGACTAATTTTGAAAATTACTTATACAGAGTACAAGTTGCTTTCAAACAACCAAATCCTTCACATAAAATAGAACAATAACTTTGTAATAAATATTATGCTTTGTGAGATTAAAATACAAATGCATATCATGTTTTCAATGCAATATATGCTCAAGCTTTGTGTGTACATGACCAAGAATCCAGATTGGCAGTTGCAATGGATGTTGCAACCAACAAATATGAGATTGTGTAATATTAAAATTCAAACAATGTTTTTATTCCGATGACACAATGATCATAGAGCACATATAATTTTCATATGGAAATGTCTTTGGCTGGAATTTTAGCCCACTCGGAGAGTGCACATTCATTTTATACCTCACTTCCTTGTAGATGAAGGATATCATGACTAAAAATTCAATGTGACCATCTATCATTGATTATTATATTGAAATCCAAGTTATAATCATGCATATTTTCCTTGCATGGTCTTTATTAGAATTAAAAGAAAAGTAGGTTTATTCTCAAATGGAAAGAAAAAATGAATTATGCATAAATTGGTGACAAGGAAGACAACGAACTAAGTGCCAAAGTTAGGACTGACAAAGGTAGCATTCTCAAAGCATGAGAAAATTCCAACCTTGTCAACATGAAGAAGCTTAAATCTATCTTTGTGAATTGAAAAAGAGTTATTTTTGGTAGAGTGGATTACATAAGCTAAAGAACTCATTTTTCATCAAATTGAGGAAAGCAATCCCACAAAGTATGCCCTACATATGCATGTGTTGAAGGCTATGCTAAGTGGAAATCTAGAGCATTCCATACCTAAATTTATTTCATTGGGATCTTAATAGTATCATAAACCCAAACTCAAGAAAAAACATGGAGGCAAGTCTTCATTATGTCGCATTCTCTAAGACATGTTTGAATGATTGAAGGCTTGTAGCCAAAGTTTGAGCACTTCTAGAATTGATGGCCATCAATCACCAAAGTGAAAGGATTCCAAAAAAAATGCTCTCATGATAATGGTAGATTCATTATTTCTTCTATATTTTTTATTTAACTAGAGTGTGCAGTTGGAATGGTGTCTATATAAAGTGTGACATTCTCAAGTAGAATCAAATCCCTCGTTTAGTGTTGAAAGAAAATTTTGAGAAATTTGAAATATTGTGGATTCTTCATTTGCAAGATGACATTATAGAATTATTCCAAAGGGCATTCAAGGAGTTATGTTTGTTCCATTTCTTCATCTTGAAATATGCAATAATTGATGATGCACTAATGGAATTGCATTTGTTGGGTTGCATTCATGTTATTGTTTCACCATTATTAAAAATAGGATTGGATTCCTCACATTTTTCTCAGTTGAAAAGAATCTCCAACCTTCTCAAGTAGTGTGTAGTATTTTATTTTTCACTCATTGAACTAAGGGAGAATTTCCCTTCAAAGTATACATAGTGTGGGAGCTCGCAAAGGTGGCAATTAAGTTCATATCATTTTCTATTAGGCTTCCCCATATGATATGGTTCAACAATAACTTTGATATAGCTTCCATGGATGATAATATCCTTTGTAGTTTACATTGAAGTGTTCTTCAGTAACCTTCCTTCATTGAAATTTGTCGTCGAGACCTATCAAAATAACATAATGAACTTTCTTCATATGATGGACCGCCTCATTGACACTCTTGAAGGTATTCATGAGCTCATGAAATCTCATGTCATTAGTCACCAAAGCATGACATTAACCAACAAGTATATAGTTGAAATGTGGGAGACCTTGCATCACCTCTTATTTTAGGGCTACATCCAGTTTTATGAGGATTTGGAAAACACACATACGAAAGTGCTTATCCCCAAATATTACAAGATCAAATCAGAAGTGCTCCTTCAAAATCATTTCATTATTCTCATTAGTAGTATTTCTTGAGCCCATGGAGTATTGTAGTTCTTCGATTTGGAATTTTAAATTTGGCCATGAACATGGCACAAATCTATTATAGTTTATGGGAGTGCAACTCTAGAACGTTAAAAAAAAAGTTTCCAAGTTGTCATATCATGGTTATAATTTTTGTTGGCATATTGTATTTCATATCCATATTATTTAAGATTTTTATGATAAACACTTATATTATATTTATACTTATCCTCAATTTGTTATTATATTAATAATAAAAAAGAAAATTCTATTATTTCATAAGTGTCATCTTTCTTATTAAACACACACACACACACACACACATATATATATAATAAATTTTGTTATATAAATATTTTTAAAAAACTAATTTAATCTTTAACTAACCATATACAAACTTCGATTATTTTGTAGATTAAAAACATAACATGCATTATTATTATTATTAGATCTGCCCCAATTAATCTTTAACTAACAATATACAACCTTCCATTATTTTGTGGATTAAAAAAATGGCATGCCATTAGTATTATTATTAGATCTTTTTAAATGACCTAATTCTTCTTTAGTTCTGTAAGTGTCCTATGAACCTTTCTTAAAGAATAAGTATTTTGATTGGTAAGATTTGAATTATATCTATTCTTAAAGTAGCATTGATACTTCTTTGAATTGAATATGTACTTGGAGTTCGATCTATATTCGGAATCGAATCTATACTTCTTTGAATTGAATCTATATTCGGAATTCCATTGATACCTTTTGTTTCAGGCAAACGCCTCGTTCATACTCAAATCTAGATTGCTATATGTTTGTGACCAATTCTACGGCCATACAGCACACTGTGTTTTTTCCTCGATTGTGAGACTGAAACAGAGTGCGGTGAGTGCGGTTTTCTACCAGACTTCAACGATAATATAATTTTGATGGTAAGTATGAGTTCATCCACAATTTTGAATGGTTGTGAATTCTTATGAGTGGAAACAAGCAACCTTGGTGTGCCGCTTTGGTTTTAGCAGCTTTGGCACTAAATTGTCGAGCAATTCTCTGCCAACCATGGTGTGCCGCTTTGGTTTTAGTAGCTTTAGCACTGAACTCTCCGGCAATATTTAAAACCATTACTTGGCCGACACATGGGAAATGTGCGTACCACGCTGCCTTATCTGTGCAGACGCTTGGAATGTAACTCTATGAGTTGTGGACGCTGGCAAATTGATTTGGGCAGATGCGTTAATAATTTAGACGGGAACACTGAAACAACAAAACATCATTTATCCCACATCATAAACACTAAACTCTATTCCAACTCTTTATAAGAACTGCTATAAGGGATAATTAACACTCATAGAGAGACGTCCCATTCAATGGCCCATATTTGCCACTGTGGCGGGGACAATTGTCACTCATCCAACAACGAATATTTGGCCACTGTGGTGCCGCCCTTGTCACTCAAACAACCGCCCAAATCTGGCCACTGTAGTGCTGCCACTTGTTAAGCATCCAACGGCCCAAATCTGTTCACTTTGGCACCGCCACTTGTCAACCAACCAGTGGCCAAGATCTAGCCACTGTTATGCCGCCACTTGTCACTCATCCAATGTTCCCGCCACTTGTCAAGCATCCAACGGCCCAGATCTGTCCACTTTGGCACCGCCACTTGTCAACCAACCAATGGCCAAGATCTAGCCACTGTTATGCTACCACTTGTCACTCATCCAATGTTCTAGATTTGTCCACTGGCACTTGTCACTCATCCAATAGCCCAAATCTGTCCACTCTGGTAGCGCCACTTGTTACTCATCCAACGGTCCACATCTGCCCAATCTGGTGGCGCAATGTGTCACTCATCCAACGACCCAGAGCTGGCCACTCTGGTGGCGCCACTTGTCCTCATCCAACGGGCCATATCTAGCCGCTATGGTGGCGCTAATTGTCATTCTTCCAATGGCCCAAATTTGGCCAATTTGGTGGCACCACTTGTCACTCATCCAATGGCCTAGATCTGGCCACTATGGTGGCGCCACTTGTCACTCATCCAACGTCTCAATTCTAGCTAATCTGGTGCCGCCACTTGTCACTCATCCAACAGCCCAGATCAGGCCACTATTGTGGTGCCACTTGGCAGGCATCGAACGGTTCAGATCTGGCCACTGTGGTAGCGCCACTTGGCACTCATCCAATAGCCCAGATCAGGCCACTATGGTGGTGCCACTTGGCAGGCATCTAACGGTTCAGATCTGGCCACTGTGGTAGCGCCACTTGGCACTCATCCAATGGCCTAGGTCAAGCCACTATTGGTGCCACTTGGCAGGGATCCAACAGTTCAGATCTGGCAACTATGGTAACGCCACTTGGCACTCATCCAATGACCTAGATCTGGCCACTGTGATGTCACCACTTGTCACTCATCCAATGGCCCAGATCTGGCCACTGTGGTGCCTCCACTTGTCACTCATCTAAAGGCCCAGATCAAGCACTATGATGATGCCACTTTTCGCTCATTCAATGGCCCAGACCAAGCACTGTGATGGCGCCACTTGTCGCTCATCTAACGGACTAGATCTGGCATTCTGGTGGCGCCACTTGTCACTCATCTAATGGCCCAGATCTTGGCAATATGGTGGCGCGACTTGTCACTCATTCAACGGTCCAAATCTAGCCACTATGGTGGCGCTACTTGTCATTCGTCTAACGGCCCAATTCTGGCGAATCTGGTGGCGCCACTTGTCACTCATCCCATGGCCCAGATCTGGCCACTGTGGTGGCGCCACTTGTCACTCATCTAATGGCTCAATTTTGGCCAATCCGGTGACGCCACTTGTCACTCATCCAACGGCCCAGATCAGGGCACTATGGTGGTGCCACTTGGCAGGCATCCAACGGCTCAAATCTGGCCACTGTGGTAGCACCACTTGGCACTCATCCAACAACGCAAATCAGGCCACTGTGGTGGTGCCACTTGGCAGGCATCCAACGGTTCAGATCTGGCCACTGTGGTAGCGCCACTTGGCACTCATCCAACGCCCTAGATCAAGCCACTGTGTTGGTGCCACTTGGCAGAGATCCAATAGTTCAGATTTGGCAACTGTGATAATGCCACTTGGTACTCATCCAATGGCCCAGATCAGCCATTATGGTTTTGCCACTTGGCAAACATCCAACGATTCAGATCTGGGCACTGTGGTGGAACCACTTGTCACTCATCCAACGGCCTAGATCTGGCCACTGTGATGTCGCCACTTGTCACTCATCTAACGGCCCAGATTTGGCCACTGTGTTGCCGCCACTTGTCACTCATCCAAAGGCCCAGATCAAGCACTGTGATGACGCCACTTATCGCTCATCCAATGGCCAAGGTCAAGCACTGTGATGACGCCACTTGTCACTCATCCAACGGCCCAGATCTGGGCATTCTAGTGGCACCACTTGTCACTCATCTAACGGCCCAGATCTGGGCATTCTGGTGGTGCCACTTGTCACTCATCTAACGGCCCAGATCTTGCAATCTTTTGCGCCACTTGTCACTCATCCAGTCCAGATCTTGGCAATCTAGTGGCGCCACTTGTCACTCATCCAACAGCTCAGATCTGGGCATTCTGGTGGTGCCACTTGTCACTCATCTAACGGTCCATATCTTGGCAATCTGGTGGCGACACTTTTCACTCATCCAATGGTCCAAATCTTGGCAATCTGGTGGCGCCACTTGTCACTCATCTATTGGCCCTGATCTTGGCAATCTGTTTACGCCACTTGTCACTCATCTAACGGCCCTGATCTTGGCGATCTGGTGGCGCCACTTGTTACTCATCCAACAGCCTAGATCCTGGAAATCTGGTGGCGCCACTTGTCACTCATCCAATGGCCCAGATCCTAGCAATCTAGTGGCGCCACTTGTCACTCATCCAACGGCCCAGATCTTGGCAATCTGGTGGCGCCACTTGTCACTCATCCAACGGCCCAGATCTTGCCACTCTGGTGGCGCCACTTGTCATTCATCCAATAGTCCAGAGCACACCAATAGGTACTGCCACTTGTCAAGCATCCAATGACCCAAATCAGGCCACCGTGGTGCCGCCACTTCTCAGTTATCCAACTGCCCAGATCTGGCCATTATGGTTCCGCCACGTTTCAATAATACGATTTGAGCCGACGTATGGCGCGCCAAGTGGCGAGTTCGATCGTCAATATCGCAGGCAACCTATGTGCACCAAGTGGCGAGTCTGACAGTCAATATCGCGACAATTTATGCGTGCCAAGTGGCGAGTCCAACGGTCAAGATCACGTCAACCTATGCGCGCCAAGTGGCGAGTCCAATAGTCAAGATCACAGGCAACCTATGCGCGCCAAGTGGTGAGTCCGACAGTCAAGATCGCGGGCAACCTATGCGCTTATAATGAGTTTATAAAAGCCTTCTATTGTCATGTGGGATGAAAGGAGTTATCAATGCGTCTGCCTAAATCGATATGGCAGTTTCCACGATTCATACAACCATATATTCTCAACTGTCTAGTGGCATGCACATTTCTCACTAGTCGGGCAGGTGATGGTTTAAATATTACCCGAGAGTTCATTCGCCCAGGCGATGGTTTAAATATTGCCCACGAGTTCAGTGCCAAAGCAGCTAAAACCAAAGCGGTATGTTTTCACTTTAAAATGGAGTCGTTTACTGAGGCGGGGAGGTTAAAAGTGTTCTGAATTTAAAAAAATTGTAGAGACAGTGTTTGAATTATGTTTTTTTATGGTGGAAATAGATTTAGTAGCATTAAAAGAATTTGTAAGGCATTTAAAATTACAAATTTTGAGAACTTTATTTGAATTTACAAAAATCTTGGCCAGATCTTCCGAATTTCCATAACTTTCGAGGGAAAAGACATATCGTTAATCGTTAGACTACGGATTTTAAAATGGATTGCGGTGGTAGTGTCTGCGCAGGGAAGGGTTTGGGGGGCTTGCCACTGTTAACCTGTGGCTGTGGGTGGCTAATGGCTGCTATCAGGCTGAACATCCGGTTGATCAGTGTAATGTCCTTTCGCTATCATGCGAAATGGCCCATCCTCTCCATTTTGTTCGCAACACGCAGATGCCTTTCTTTGAATATTCGGTTTAGTTAATGGCAACCTATGTTTATTTTTCCCTCTAGTATTACTGGGCACTAGGAAGTGCTGTTCAATATTTGCCACGGGTGCCTTTCTTTAAATGTTCGGTTTAGTTAATGGCACCCTATGTTTTTTTTCCCGCTAGTATTACTGGGCACTAGGAAGTTCTATTCAATATTTGCCTCCGGGGCTATATGTATTTTGATTCCTGGTGGTTGTTTTGGTTAGTTCACAACGAGGAAAAAACACAGCGTGTGTTGTATGGTTATAGAATTGGTCACAAACATATCGCAGTGTAGATTTGAGTATGAACGGGGTGTTTGTCATCACCCCTTACCCTCTGGCTTGACACAAAAAGTACCAATGGAATTCTAAATATAGATTCAATTCAAAGAAATATCAATGGTCCTACAAGTATATATATAATTCAAATCTTACCAATCAAATTACTTATTCTTTATAGAAGGTTCATAAGATGCTTACAGGACTAAAGAACTGGGTCATTTTAAAAATATCTCAAAAATAGAATAACCATAACATTCACCGCTCCAACTTTGTACTGGTGATGCACCTCTGGGCGTTTTTCTGTGGCAAATTGCCTTTTTCGTAGCTCGTGCCGTTGGTTTGTCTTTTAAAGAACCCCAAAAGTGTGGTTTTCCATTCATTGTTTCATAGTTGGAGGGTATCATGGGGATCGCTAATATCTGAGCCAAGACACAAGATCTCCGATTTTTATTTTTATTTGTGAAAGCATGCAACATATTTTGTCTTGTCTCATTGATTTTTATTTTTGGTTGTTGATGTATATAATTAACTTACATTATATATTACAATATTCACAAAGGAGCATCATGCTAAATTTGTTTGTTTATTGTTTATTTCATGAGGATTATGTTACAACTACAATAGTAATATTTATCTAACAGTGGAGTGTGAGGCTTAATGTTTTTGATGCTAAGTTCATGGTTATACAAGTAAACGTTCATTTTTTAAGGTCAATCTTTTATTAGTTTATTATTGAAGTAGATAATTGGAAAATGAATAAAGTAACAAGAAGATGGAACAGCCTGACATATGTAAAGGCATGATACAATCTTTCTCCAAACTTATGCAAGGGTGGAAAATGAGATAATAGTATATGAGTTTGATTTTGTAAGACATGGAAAATTAGATAATAGTATATGAGTTTGATTTTGTAGGACATATATTAACATACGATGTTTTTAATCTACAAAATAATTGAAGACATGCAATGTTTTTAATGTTTTTAATCTACAAAGTAATTGAAGGTTGTTTACTATTAGCTAAAGATTAAATTAACTGTTTTTATTGATTTTTTGAAATGCCTGCTAAAGATTAAATTAACTAGTCTCATGGATTTTTTGAAGTGCGTACACTTTTTTATTAAATTAACTGTTCTCATTGATTTTTTGAAATGCCTGCTAAAGATTAAATTAACTATTCTCATGGATTTTTTGAAGTGCGTCCACTTTTTTATAGATGAAAATATCTAACGGGACACTGTTCTCATGGATTTTTTGAAGTGCTTACATTGCATTCTTTAGATGAAAATTCTAGTGTTTGAAATCCACAAAGAGTGCACATTCTTTAGATGAAAATATTAGTGCATTTCTCTTTTAGATGAAAATATATAGAAGGAAGTTGCTTTGATGGATTTTTTGAAGTGCCTACATTGCATTCTTTAGATGAAAATACTAGTGTTTGGAACCCACAAAGATTCAATTTAGATGAAAATACTAGTGTTTGGAACCCTCTGACTATTTTAGATGAAAATACTAGTGTTTGGAACCCACAAAGAGTAACATTCTTTAGATGAAAATACTAGTGTTTGGAACCCACAAAAAGTCGAGTCAACATGAAATTAGTTCAAAAAAATCATCTCTACTATTTTCTCTGTATATTGATTTTTTGAAATGCCTACATTGCATTCTTTAGATGAAAATACTAGTGTTTGGAACCCACAAAGAGTCAGCGTGATCTAAAACACTAGTGTTTGGAACCCACAAAGAGTTAGCATGAATCAACATAAAATTAGTTCAAAAAAATCATTTCTACTATTTTTTCTATATATACTCAACAAAATTTCTCAGTGTTATCATCTAGCCTTCTAGCTTAGGTAATGGAGGGTAATGGCTTCAGCACTGACTTCCCTCACCAATCAAGTAGTTCACAACTCCATGGGGGTTTGTTGTGACTTAAAGGGTTCTCTATCACCCCCTGCATATGGTTCAATTTTTTGAACACGAGTTTATTTTTTTGCTCACAAGGTCCGCTAGTTCACTCAGACACCCTTCTCTATATCTCTCACACATTCCCATTCCCATTCCACTACTCACTGCTCTCCTTTGCTCTTCCTCTCTATTCACTCTATTCGCACACATGCTCTTAGCATGCTATCCTTTGCAATTCCTCTTTATTCACTCTGTTCGCGCACATGCTCCCAGCATGAGAATTCTTTGGGTCCCTCCTCACACTGTGTGATAAATCAAAAGTGTATCGGAAGTGAGAATTCTTTGGGTTCCTCACGCTGTGTGGTCAATAAAAAATGTCCATAATGATTATGGGTTCCTCCTTAGGTTGTGTGGTCAATCAAAAGTGTTCAGAATATCAAAAGTGTCCATAATGGATATGGGTTATTCTAGACATGGGTTCCTCACTTTGTGTGGTCAATCAAAAGTGTCCAAAATATCTTTTCTATGACATTTCCATAGATATTTTTATTGAAATCAATTTAGACACGTTGATAATTATCTTTTCTATGACATTTCCATGGATATTTTTATTTAAATAAATTTAGACATATTTTAAAGATGTTTACAATGAATACATAGCATTCACCGCATACATATATCCGCATACATATATATTGCTGATTGGAAATTCAATGGTATTTTAGGTGGAGATATGTTTTGTATGTTGTTTGCGTGATAAATCATTTAAAAACATAAGGTGAACAAACTTTGTATCTCAATTAACTTGTCCAGAGATTTGCAACTATGAAAAACAATTTTGCATTATCCTTTACTCCCTCGTGCGCTAGAGAAATGATTTTATATAAAAACTCACCAATCTTGAGAAAAGAAAAAAGAAACCGCGGTGAAAAAATAAGAAATTGACAATTGGGTTGAGTAAGCACAGTTTTGCCAGCAAAGAGAAATCTGAAAGGACCAATATGGCATACTCCTTTCTCAATATAAACTAATGTTAGGTATATAAATACCTTTACTGAACTCTAAATACCAACAGTAACATAGCTGCGCTAGTATATGATAAGAATGACGCAGTTCTGGGTAGTTTTAATTAGAACTGCACATAAGTTACTAATTACAAGTATCAACGATATGCCAGATAAGTAAGCAACTGAAGTAACAGTTCACAAATAGCAACACACGAAGGTTGGTGGTCGTATAGATAAGAACTAAGAAACTGTTGTAATATACAGTGAACTCTAGCTCTCATCCAATTTGCCTTCACACAATGAACAAATCAGGGTTCACAATCACAAAAGTTAAAAGGAAGCTACAAAGTACAAATAAAAGGGCCACAAGGACGCTGAAATGTGTAATGTACAGTAATAAAATTGTATTGTTATTTGAATATACAAAGGAAATATGATAGAAAGCAGTTTCTACAGTAGAAACAATTCCAAAAAGTGCTTGGTATCCTACTTATTTTGTGGGGCATTTTTAAAAAGATAAGAAAACTTAGGTGTAAAGACCTTGAACCTTGATCCAGACCAGAAGGATGTGTGATGATTTGATGAAATATATTTGATAGAAAACAAAAAAATTTACATATTTTCGCTCTATTATTTTGTTCACAAATCATAACCAATAGACCTTTACATCTTGCCAGGATGTTTGGATAGTATAAGAAGCCAATACCGATGCGGAAATCGCAAGACCCGCAACATGGAAATAGCTATCACTGAATCTACATTTGGGTTGCTCTTAGCATTTGGATGACAGGATCTTCCATGTACCCAGACACAATAGGGGATCATGGATGACAACAACTTTAACATAAAGCCCAATATCCACAAATTGACTGACAAAACTTTACAGTACAATGTACACCTCTATCTAGGAATAAATTTGATATCCTCCCTGCTCGTCCCCAAGGTGCCCAGGGCTCTTTTCTTTTGCTTTTGGTACCAACTGCAATCAGTTAGTTATTATCATGCATGCCAGGAGGAATGAGGATCTCTTCTCTGCTGTGCAGCATGGACAAAACTATAGAGAAAGCCTGTAAGGTTTTCAATTGTGATTGAAAACTAACAGAATACAGACCGTCAGCAACTGCTGTCATTGTTAATGCGTGTCTATCTTCCCTCTCTCCCTGCAATTGACATAATGTCCAACATGAACAAAAATTTCAGATAGGAGTGACAGAACGACAAAACTTCCCGGTATTTTCAAAGGGAAAAAAGGAGGAGAAAAGGATATGGATGAACCATAACATAACACTGGCACTCTACATAAATTAAAATCAAAATGGTTGGTCCCAGATACAATACCTTAGAAAGCACATATAATGAATAACAATCCTCTGCCTTTGAATTGGTCTCAATTAAGTCGCTTGTCCTTCTTTGTTTCCGATCCTGAAGAAAGGTGAGTGCAGAACCCAGATCCCATCCACCACAATCACACTTGCCACCGAGTCTCCACCATTCAATCAGAGGTGAAGGTCCACTTGATTTAATTTTGGGCAAACCATGTATGCCTGCTGGCACTAGAGCTGTTATACTTGTCGTCCTTGACCTGGAGACTCGTCATCAAAAGCATATCCTGCTGAACATGGGGTAGGGCTAATAGCGGAATTATCGCTGCATTCTGACTTGCAAGAGTCATCTTGACCCCGTGAATGTATTGACTTTGAATTATGAAGGCTTTTGCCAAGAAATTTCAGGCCCCACCCCCTGGATGCTTTGAAAGTGTCTTTGCCAGTTCCACTGTTCCCAGTTTGTGTCTGGGATCACTGTAGCTAGACAAAGTTCGGCATCTGACATACCCCAAGTACCCCAGTTCTCCACACAAACTGCGTTACCATCTACAGATCAAGACATAAGACTGGATTGAAAGAATTCACTGTATTTTTGTTGTGAGGACTGACTCAACCTTACGTCCGACGTTTTGTTCTTGATGGCCTGTTTAGTTGAGGCCACATAGCTTGGGACAAAACTAGTATTGTCGGCAATTGGACTAGAGGATGTTATTGATGTAGAGCATGAATGACCACAGTTTCCGTTTGGAATTCTCGTATGGTCTGACTGATCAGGAACAAGATTATATTCTCTGTTGAACATGTTTGTCTTGAAGGTCCCTCTTTGATATGTACAATGTTTACAGTGTACACCAAGTAGAACAAATTCAGTTTCCACTGCAATTTCTAAGCTACGAAAACTGTTAATCTCACGGCATAATGAACTGGTGACTCTCATGTGTCCCACAAGATCAAGAACATGCTCGTCCTTTGTGGCTACCCATTCGTTCTTGTTTTTTTAAGAAGATTTAAACTTGTCTTATTATCAGGACCAGAATGAAATGTGTACTACCAGTCAAAACCTTCTCTGCCACGGTTGTTGACTTTCCACTTTTTTGCTACAAAAGCCTTTTCAGACTCATTCAAAGAAAAGCTATAATATGCAATCCATCCTTGCATGAACAGTGAAGAAGACCCTGTGAAATCAAAGAATGAGTAGGTGAAGCTAATGCACTTGGGATGACTGGGCTGCGTCTCTGGTGTAGCAATAGGTAGCCTTTCAGGATCTGGTTCATGTTTCTTGGTAATAGAACTGCCACTTCTTTTTGAGATTGGTGAGAGCAGCTTTCTGAAGACCCCATTTCTAAATCCATATTCAACGAATGTTTGCATGGCATTAATTCCTTATTTAATTTTTTTGATCTGGGCTGAACGTATCCAGGAGATGACCATAGATGATGATTTTTTGAACTAATTTCATGCTGGCTCTTTCTGGGCTCCAAACACTAGTATTTTAATCTAAATAATGCAATGCAGGCACTTCCAAAGATCCATGAGAGCAGTTTCCTGCTAGATATGTTTCAGGATGTTCCCACAAACTTTGTGACCATAATATGCAAAGGAAGATTCTCTAGTTTGTATTGGATGATATGGGCAGCTACTGAAACTGAGACTTTTAGTTTGTATTGGATATGTTTGGTTTTTCACATTGCAGCTTGACAGTAGATGCCACTGATTTAAGTGGTACATTAACATGCCTTTTACTACATTGAGGATCAATCCATGAGGCTGAGTTTGATTCAAGAAATGTTTCCTCGGTCGAAGAAAACTGTTGCCATTGATCATTTGAAATAATGCTCTGAAGCTTGAATTGATGACTATTTGAAGACATGGTGTTTCGAATATCCATGGAAAGCACATATGAAGTTTCATGAATACACTTATTATGATCTAGGCCTACAAGTGATAGGCATGTACCCACTGACACACAAGGACCTGAACTTTCTCTCTATATAGGAAAATCAAGAACAGAAGTACTCTTAACTATGGAGGCACGATCACCCACATTAATATAGGAACTATCCATATTTGTAACAGAAAAATCATTACAACCATCGTCAATTTGAATGTTTCCATTCTTTTCAAAAGCCTCTGTTAGAGGAGATCCTATATCCATTGAATCTTCTGTTTCAATATGTGCTGGGAGGCTGCATCATTTCCATCTTGTGCCATATCTGAATTTATCTCTGGAGTGCAATTTTTAGCCAATAATACTTCATTTGCAGCAAGACCTCCAGGACATTCTTCTGTAGAACCTAAAAATGTTGGACTAACATCTAGTTCATTAGGTGACCTGGAATTGTCTTTCTGAGCAGTAACTCCTATCCCTGGAAAATGGTAAGATTCAGGATTTAGGATTTGTACGAGTTGTGGGTGAAATTTCTTTGTATTTTAAAACGGATGCAATTTCATTGATTTTGAGAAATTTCTTTGTATTTTGAAAGGGATGCAATTTCATTGATTTTGCCTACTTATGAGCATTCTGTCATTACCATCATTCCCTCTGAAACATTTAACTACTCATAAAGTTGAGATAGGTTGTATGACTTCGTTTGAGGATGTGCTGGAAATATTTCTTTGTCATCATGACTTGAGATATCTGTAGATATAGCATGTTTTTGTAAATGCATGGCTGGAAAAGATGACTTGCACATATGGTTGCGACTGAAAATGGAAGCATCTATTGAACTCATTCTCCGTCCCAGAAAAAGAGCTAGCTTCAAGGTTCACTCCTACATGAGAAATTTGACAATTCCAAAGTTGACGAGGATGGGGATGTCTCACTTCCAGAGAGTGAGTGAAAGGTCATGTCACCTTCTGTGTCTCCTTCACTGCTACACGACATAAGGAAATTAGACCGGTCCTCATTTCAAAATGCAGATCACTTTCCTGAGATATCTCTCCTGTTTCCGTGCTTTTAGAAGATTCTTGTCCCTTCTCTGTTGTTATGCTACTTTGACAATTTTCAGAAGATTCTTCACCCATAATATTCTCAGCCACTTTTGGCAGGTTTTGTTTGACATACACTACAGGTTTCACTTCACATTTTATTTCTTCCATATCCTTGTCCTATTTAACTTTTTTCCAGCTCCTTGATATCATTTTGTCTTGAAGTTATTTTGAAGTACATTGATCAGCAGAAACGTTTGTCACTTCCGAAACATCTTCACCATGCACTTTCTGTGCAAAAATGTTAAGACCCCTTATTTTCAATGACATATTATCACAAGAACGCTTGATATGAGAGATACCCAGATTACGTCCTGAAAAGATACAAACTGGTGGTTCTTTTAGTGACATATCCCTAGCCAGATTCTCAACAATAGCTTTTGAAAAGAGACAAAGTCAAACTGGTGGTTCTTTTAGTGACATATCCCTAGCCAGTTTCTCAACAATAGCTTTTACCTTTTTCTCAGGAAGACTAATTTCAGTGGCTTCCATCTTTATATGAAACCCTCCTCTTTCTTTAAATGAATAGAAGATTTTGATATCATTGGGCATGGACTGTTTGTTGCCACAAGTCCCATCATAAGTCGTCAAAATGGTCATAGATTTTAAGTATACTATGCCCACATAATGGATTTTGTTCAATAGAACAATGCCTGACCTGCACAACATAAACCCCGTTTGTTAATAATATCTGGAGCATTAAAAAACTTATTTTCCATCACAATGAACATATAAACCCTCAAAATTGAAAATATCCATGTTTACAAGTAATGGAAAGACTGAACCATAAGGAATAAGTTGAAATACAGTCCAATCATTGGCCATCATAATAGGATTTTTATCGACCAATGAACTATAATACTGTGATAGATGACTTGATAAGGATGGAGTAAATTTGCATGAGGACAACAACTGACACACAGGAGAGCCAACCATTCAGGGCATAGACAGTTACAGCCATGGCATGAGCTTTGCATGAATCTGAACAATCAGAACATAATGTCCTAAGAGCACTAAACAGGTAACACATGCACTCAGCGGTTCACTTACCTCTGTCTGCACCACTTGCAACTTGCATTTCATGCATTAATCTCCACTTCAAATCAGATCCCAATCTCCATTTTATAAGTATAGCGAGGGAAACAATAGCCCTACTTTTTTGCAATTCAAGTTGTATGATAGGAATGGTCATAGATTTTGGGTATACTATGCCCACATGATGGATTTTGTTCAATAGCACAATGACTGGCCTGCACAACATAAACCCTGTTTGTTAATAATATCTGGAGCATTAAAAAACACATTTCCCTTCATAATGAAGCAACATATAAACCCTCAAAATTGAAAATGTCCATGTTTACAAGTAGTAGAAACACTGAACTGTAAGGAATAAGTTGAAAGACAGTCCAATCATTCTTGGGAGGGCCATCATAACAGCATTTTTATCAACCAATGAACTATAATATTGTGATAGATGACTTCATTAGTATGGAGTAAATTTGCATGACAACAACTGATAAGCAAGAGAGCCAACCATACAGAGCACAGATAGTTACAACCATGACATGAGCTTTGTAACACCCTCCTCACACATCTACTCAAGTAACTAGCCAACCGGGGTAAACATACGACAAGAGGCTACTATGATTGGATTCGACCTCCTATGTGACCTTAAGGAAGTGGAATCGATGGAACACATCAACCAACCTATCCACATCAGCGACAGAATCCTCAGGAGACATGTCAACCACTCAGACATCCTGTCCATGGGTCCCACTAATGTTTTGCACATCTTAAGCCTTAGTTGCTTTCATGCTATAGGCATGAGAGCATCTAGAAACCCATAGTCGCTCTCACACGAGGAACGTTATACGGTATTCAAACGAAAACGCACGACGCCTGGAAACAGACCGGACGTTATATATATTTAAAATATATATATATATATATATAAATATTATATATATATATATATATAATTATATATTATATATATTATCTATATATATATACTTGAAAATATAGTTTTTATCCATATTAAATTGCAGGTTCAGCTTATCTAATCAAATTAAAATATAATTACTTCTCAAAGTTCATAGTTCACTTTAAAAAAATAAATACAATCAAAATTTACAACTTACAAGCACATAAGAAACTAAGTAGTAAGTACTTACTACTAATTAATCTTAATGGTTAGCAATGCATAAATTCTCAGTTCTCACTGACTTAATGGGATCAAGGTTCAACAGCTGATACAGTGATATGTTATAGCCTTTAAGGAATATAATACCCTGTCAGATATAAAGCAGCCACAACGAAATGTGAGTTTTGAAGTATGGGCACAGTGAATTTCAAATTGACATATTTAGCCAGTTAATAAAAAAACTGATGTGATACAAATTTTGAATCTCCAATGATTGGCAGAAAAGTGTGCTACATAGAGATTTCACTGTTCAGGGAGTGCCTATTAAGACTTTTACATGATATTTGAATACCAACTGAAGCTATCGATTCCACAGATTAGGCTTGTCAATTTAGATATTTATAATGTGCATAAGAGGTTTGAATAAGCTACAAGAATGTATAACTCAGTATACATAAAAGTTTCAAACTTCAATTTTTTACCTGATATTTAAATACTTACGTGAAGGAGCTATGGGAAGCAGTACTACTAAGAGTTAAAAAAATCAATAACTGTTGCTTTAATTCCTTATCCATTGCAGGGAAATTTTAAAAATGTACCCAAAGTGTTGACTACTACCCATGTCTATTAGTCATCATGCTGCATCCCTACTACCCGTGGGCCATGACTGTGTATCATAGCCACCTCAACACAATCCCAAGATCATTGCACAAAAGCTTCTCAGAATTTTTCTATGGGCCATCTCTAGTGGAGTCAAGAGTTTTAATGGAGTTAGATGTGGCCTTTGTTGTACCCCCCATAGAGAGAGGAGGACTGGGTATTTTAGGCACCCCAACAAGCACAAGCTCTTTGTACCAAATCAATCATTACAGCAACTGAAGAGGAGGCATGGAATAGCCTACCCAAAAGTTGCATCACCTCAAGACCACACTTGGCCATAAGATACTGAGTAAACTAAATCTCCAAACCCCATCCTTTGTAGCCAAAATCTTTTGAAAAGATTCAGAGGCCATCATGCACAAATTGGTCTGGAAAAGTGACCAATGTCTATGGTGGCCACCAATTGTTTTCCAAAAGGGAAAGCCACTTGCTGAAATCCCTTGGTTCTCAACCAAGAGACTGTACAAGAAAGACAATCGGATCTCAAGTGACCTCTATGACAATCAGTCCAGTGATTGAAAGAATTGGAAGACCTTAAAGGCAAAATTCATGATGAATCTAACAGACAGTATTATTCTAGAAAAGGTTCATAGGTTGTCTATTAATAAAATGCATGTATATTGTCTGTCTATTAATAAATATGAAGCAGCTACAAAAATTGAATGTCAAGACCATGTGTAACTTTTACTGTCAATAATTATAAATTTTGAAGAAACACCTGCAAAAGATGTTTGATAACATAAAAATTTCATCTAGCTGGTAGTCATAAACCATACAATAGGAATGTATTAACCTTTGTATTGCAATTAATTAACATTCAATTCTGATGAAATCAGACTTCAAATAGCTCCAGACTTCAAATATATTGCTAACTTCAAAGACAAACACCCTGCTCGCAGCTCCAGACGACAACAGGACGAAACTAACCCGAAATAGACCAACGCGTGGGCTTTAAATTATGTTTTTTTTGCAATACGTATTCAACATGTTGAAATACGTTAGGGCAACGTATTCTACAAACCAAATACGGGTATTCGAAATTTAGGACACGACGGAAAACGTAGAATACGTATTCAAGTTTTCATGACACGTTGAAAATCGTATTCGACACGTATGAGGGCCGTTTTCGTGTCCAATACGTAAAATACGGGACACGGGACCCTGGGGGACGTGTCCTGTGACTTACCTAGAAACCCATAGTCGCTCTCACAGGCTTGCCTGCTAGTGTCCAAAGACCCAATTTACCAGTTTTGTGCCGGTGACCCCGGGATTTGAGCCACATTTTCAAGCCCAAAGCCCAAGTCACTGCCCAAAATGGAGTGATAGCTTAAGATCAGTCAAAAAGCAAGGAAACAATGATGCAAAAGCAATAAGTTAAACAATACCTTAATCAGACCCCTACTAGCCATGACAGGCATTTCGTCAAACATATCATCAACATGTAACCTACAAGTGTAAACAACATAATTGCTATGAAACATTGCTATGAAACATTGTTCCCTCGTGTCATTTGCTGCATGCATTTACAAGTAAAAGCTTGTTAAGATCCATACATAGTTGTCATAAAACATACATATAACCAGCATAATAGGGACAGAAATATCATAAGCATATCATTGATAAAATCCACATATACATCAGTGCATTTACACATGAAAATCAAGGGAATGGATTTCTCATTAATGAATGCAATAAGCCAACTGAAGATGGGACTACCACATTCCACCCAACCATAGAATGGCTGAGCCAAATCTCTCTTCAGTCATTCACCCCCATTTTATATTCCAAGCATGAATGTGGGACTCATAGAACACACCAAAGAAGCATGGATGCCACCGGATTTCTCCACCTACACCGTGAGGAATTTGAGTGCCTCCTAGTTTCTCAGCCTTTACCGTAATCCACAGTCCGATTCAGGGATCACTAGGCCCTACACTGAGACACGCTCTCTAGGCTTTACCGTACATCCCATCCCGGGACTACTAGGCCCAACGGAGAGAGATCCACCTCTTGGATTTACCGTATATCTCACCATTCACCGACAAGTATTCCTAAGCCCACCGAGGCACACAATCTTGGCTTTACCGCAACCCACGATCTGGTTCAGGGGTTACTAGGCCAGTGGCTTTACCGTGATCTGCAATCTGGTTCAGGGACCACTAGGCCACGTGTTTGTCATTTCGGAGATCCACCCCACTCAGCTTCGAATCCATTCGTCCATCCCACATAAACCGAATATGAGAACCCATTTCATCAAAGCTATTAGGAAATGTCAAGGCTAGGCTGAAGAACACTGTCACACCTGACAAAACCCATGCATGCCAAATCTAGCAAGGAAAAGACACTTTCAAATCGATACTTACAATGAATCGTGTTCTAGTTGCTTGATCCTGCCTTTCCTTGCTTGATCTTTGCTTGATCTTTGCCGTCTCTGTCTTTCTTGCTCCAATGCCAAAGTGCTCCCAGAAAACTCAGTGTCCAAGAGTGAGAGAGAGAGAGAGAATAGAATAGAGCTCCAAAAATGAACTCATCAAGCTTGCCAACTGATCCTCAAAAGCCCTTTTATTATGAGAATTCGAGAATGCTCACTCGAATCTACTTACTGTAACCACTGATTAAACTTCTCCTATTTGTAAATTACCGAAACAAATTATTTACTATTTCCTACAGCAAATATTGAAGCCAATACAACTACAACCTTCACTTAATTAATTGATTTGCCCAAAACAAGAACAGAGCAAATAGATAAAGATGCATAAGTCACAGTATTTTTTGGACAAATGTCCCTGAAAAAACCCAATGCAGGAAAATCGATGCAGTAGCTCTAAGGTTTTTTATTATTAGCAGTAGTTTATTAATACAACTCTGGATGCCCTTCCGGCAATCCAGTTACAAAGAAAATAAACTGGCAAAAAAAATTAGTGAGATTACCTCACTCTACCTGACAATTCTGGTTGTTCCGGCAGTTGAACCAACTGTCCTCGGATATCTCTGTGTTGGCCCTGTGTCAGCCTCAGCAGGATCTGTTTCAACCCAACTGGGAAACGTCTGCCCTCTGGAGTAGTTTCCAGCCCTCCCAGCTTAGAAATCTGGGCTCCCCGACAGATTTCAGATTTCTACATTGGAAGACAGCGTTGCCTCTGCATGAGCCCTTTTGGCTCTGTGTCAGCTTTGTGTGGGCACTTCTGGCTGAGCGTCAACGCTTCCTGGGTCTGCGCTGCCTCCTCCTGGTGTCTCTCTACCTCTCTGTTGTTGATCCTGGGTCCTTGAGAATATACTCCAACCTAACTATCCTTGCCCCTCACTGCAAAAAATCACTATCGAAAATCTTCCAGCTGCTGCTCTGCTTCAAAAAATCAATTCTCTGAGCTCTCATTAATAATATCCAGAGCATTAAAAAAACATTTTCCTTCACAACGAACCAACATATGAACCTTCAAAATTGAAAATATCCATGTTTACAAGTAGTGGAAATATTGTCAAGTCCCACTAGCACCATTTTTTGAGGATGGGCCTCATTAGCAAGGCAACCCAGGATCAAACCTCACAGGGGGTGGTTGTGCCCTGTGTTAAAGGAAGAGACATGCTAAAAAAATCCAATCAGCTTAGGGATAGTGTGGCCCAGGTCGAGTGCGATCCCGGGGTGACTTTGACAGATTAAATGCCCCTGGGTTGCGGCTCCTCAAGCATCAGGTCAAGCCTTGAGTATCACAGACAACTTGACAAACAAACAAAAAAAGTAGTGGAAACACTGAGCTGTAAGGAATAAGTTGAAAGACAGTCCAATCATTCTTGGGAGGGCCATCATAATAGCATCTTTATCAACCAATGAACTATAGTACTGTGATAGATGGCTTAATAAGTATGCAGTAAATTTGCATGAGGGAAACTACTGGCAAGCAGGAGAGCCAACCATTCAAATCACATTATTTTACAACCATGACATGAGCTTTGCATGAATATGCACAATGAGAACACAATGTCATAAGAGCACTAAACAGGTAACACATGCACTCAGGGGTTCACTTACCTCTGTCTACTCCACTTGCAGTTGCAACTTGCATTTTATGCATTAATATCCACTTGAAATCACATCCCAAATCTCCATTTTATAAGTATTGCGAGGAAAACAATAGCTCTACTTTTTTGCAATTCAAGTTATATGATAAGAATGGTCATAGATTTTGGGTATACTATGCCTGCATGATGGATTTTGTTCAACAGCACAATGTCTGACCTGCACAACATAAACCCTGTTTGTTAATAATATCTGTAGCATTAAAAGACACATTTTCCTTCACAATGAAGCAACATATAAACCCTCAAAATTGAAAATATCCATGTTTACAAGTAATGAAAACACTGAATTGTAAGGAATAAGTTGAAAGACAGTCCAATCAGTCCAATCATTCTTGGCAGGGCCATCCTAATAGCGTTTTTATCAACTAATGAACTATAATATTGTAATAAATGACTTAATAAGTATGGAGTAAATTTGCATGAGGACAACAACTAACAAAGAGGAGATCCAACCATTCAGAGCACAGACAGTTACAACCATGACATGAACTTTGCATGAATTTGTACAACCCTCAAAATTGAAAATATCCATGTTTACAAGTAATGAAAACACTGAATTGTAAGGAATAAGTTGAAACACAGTCCAATCAGTCCAATCATTCTTGGCAGGGCCATGCTAATAGCATTTTTATCAACTAATGAACTATAATATTGTGATAGATGACTTAATAAGTATGGAGTAAATTTGCATGAGGACAACAACTAACAAAGAGGAGATCCAACCATTCAGAGCACAGACGGTTACAACCATGACATGAACTTTGCATGAATTTGCACAATCAGAACACAATGTTCTAAGAACACTAAATAGGTAACACATGCACTCAGCAGTTCACTTACCTTTGTCTGCTCCACTTGTGACTTGCATTTCATGTGTTAATCTCCACTTAAAATCATATCCCAATCTCCATTTTATAAGTATAGCAAGGAAAACAATAGCTCTACCTTTTTGCAATTCAAGTTATATGATAGGAATAAAATAAATGTACAAGATTGAAAAATACAAGCTCTCCACATTAATTATTATCTACAATTTATAACATGGATCTGTTGATAGGGTTCAGATTTGCCCCGGACATCATGTAACGACAGGTACGTCATAAACATCATACAAATGAAGTTTTCAAATTAATGTCGGTTACTTGCCCCTTTGGTCTAGTCAGCAGCCATTGTAGGTCGACGCCTCCTGTCCTTTCCCTCCTTGTTATCTGTCGGTCATCTTCCAATCGTCAGCTCGTCCCCCAACACTACATTTTGCCCACCTCTGCAATGACGTGGCATGATACCTCCTTCTACATAATCTATCTACAACAAAAAGGAAATTCTAACTCTTGACTTTATTTATGTACAGAGAGTAAATGACACAGCGCCTCAATTGCGCGGGGATGTTGACCATTCCTACACTGTCCTAATCGAACTTATTCATAACTACATCCATCAGCTCACCATGTGTAGCAGGTAAAATTTTAAGAACCTCCCTAAATTTATAGAAGTTATTTTAACGTCCACAAGGCTAAAGTGTCCTTTCCCTCCTTGTTATCTGTCGGTCATCTTCCAATCATCAGCTCGTCCCCCAACACTACGTTTTGCCCACCTCTGCAGTGACGTGGCATGATACCTCGTTCTACATAACCTATCTACAACAAAAAGGAAATTCTAACTCTTGACTTTATTTATGTACAGAGAGTAAATGACACAGCACCTTAATTGCGCGGGGATGACCATTCCTACACGGTCCTAATCGAACTTCATTCATAACTACATCCATCAGCTCACCATGTGCAACAGGTAAAATTTTAAGAACCTCCCTAAATTTATAGAAGTTATTTTAACGTCCACGAGGCTAAATATAGCTTATGGGACAGATTGCTTCTCTATTTGGCTCTTGTATTCAATGATTTTCCTGTGAAGTTTCACAATAAATGCTCTGATCTTCTCGACAAACCCCTCACTGAATAGATTATCCCAAGAGTTAGCTGCCAAAATATCTTCATAACTTTCCCTGTTGTTTTTGAAGGCCTTACATTCTAAAATGAAATGTTTTTATGTTTCCACTTTTCTGGAAGAGCAAAAAATACATACTATTTCCTCCCACACTTCTTTTGGCCTTTTCCAACAATCTGTTTCACAACGAAGTTGATGAGAATTAGTCCTTAATTGAGCAATAAGAATTTTGGCTCTCCAAGAATATTGGCCCTTGTGTACGCTTTTTGTTGATGATTATGAGTGGGATTAAACTCTTCAATATAATATTTTTTCTTTCTCCCTAGCTCCTTCTCACAAGTACATTAGGAAAAATATGTATAATAAATGGGTGAAACCCCATGATACATAGAAAAAATGGAAGGCGGTTTTATTAATAATATATATATATATATATTGGCGAATCTCTCACCAGATTATATTATCTTGTAAAATCATGGCGAATCACTAGTACAAAATGATGAATGACTAATAAATCCAAGGGTTGTGGCAGTTGCTCTTTAAAAAACATCTATAATAAGCCTGTATAAAAGGAATAAGTCACAACCATATTCAAAGCCTAACAATTTGGTGTGGTTGAGAGTAAAATGTTCTCAAGCAACCTAGATGTCAGAAACATTGCAAATGAAAAAGAAAAAATAATATCAATAATATAATATCCAAATGGAAACCTCATTAATGCACTTGGGATAGACCTTTGGTTGAAAACCACCATGGAGGCAACCTTAGGTCTACAATAAAGGCATTCCTCCTCATGAAAACCCTATTAGGATAAATGGGTAAGGCACTAGTGAAAACCAGAAATGGCATCAATAGCTTGACAAGAAAAATAAAAAAACAAAGGAAAAAAAGGAGGAAAAAAAAACTTTTGGTTCATAAGTGTTTTCAAGTGCACATGCACTAAATATGACTAGTAATAGGCCAATGAAGATCTCAAACTAGATTGAGAAACAAAGCATTCCAGGATACCTACACCAATAAAACAATTCAAAGGATTAATGTATCTATACAAAAATCATCACAACAAAGCAACATTGTACATCCTATTGCAAGTTCTATTTGCAAGAATCATCATCATCATCTTCATACTCCATGCCTTATCCTCCATTTCACACTTTCTCTATATCCTCCATTTCATCATCCTCTTTAATATTGATGCACCATACTAATTGTAGCAAGCACCATTTCCAAGTCTTATTAGCATTTTTCATATTCACAATATTTCTTGCAAGACGATTGCATGTTTCCATTATAAAACTAAGTGCTCTTACTATTGTCATGGAAAATCATATAGTACAATTGCTGCCATTGTTGAAGGTTATACATCACACAAATCATCACTAATATCATCATGGATGAAAACCTTCTTCCATAATATTCAGCATACACAACCCCATGTGGTTCTCTCTTAACAACATTGATACCACCAATTCCTCCCAACACGTCATCACCACTCATCTCCATGATTGGCTGTCAGATGAGAGTTCACAAATGCCTACATAAAAGGAATAAAATAAAGGGAAATAATGTCCATCATCTCAAACAAAGGTATTCAAATGTGGTTATGGAAACACATGACTGTAATTATGGCCCTGTTCATGAACCTCACCTTGTGAAGATGGAGAACGTCACGATTAATTAATAAATTAGGGCCCAAATTCAAGCCCATTTGGCTCTGTTGATATTATGGTTCCAAGTAGCTCTGCTTTATCTTTCAGGCTAGCGGACACTATTTTGTTGATATTTTCCTTACGTCCCCTATTCCACTGCCCCCATACCTTGTTTTACCAAAATCCATGTATCATCCTGGTTCTTCCCCTAGCCATCACATAAGTCAATGTTAAGGAGTCTCCTTGCACAAGAGAGCACAAGATGACATAAAAACCTTTGTAGTATATTATTTGGAGCATACCCCTAGGGTAGCTAGAGAGGAATTGAAATTATTGAAATGAAGCAAGAGTGGGAAGAATATTTATACCAAATACAGAGGTTGAAGAAAATATAGGACAGTGGAATCGAGACCTGGGTAATACTAGATCAAGGCACACCCAACCTATATGTCTATTGGCAAATCAAAACTACCCTGGGTAAAGTCATGTTAGAAAGAAGTGAGTCCCAATAGGAGATTCTCTTGTGCATAGCTCATGTAGTTACAAGTCGACTATTTGGATTACAAGGTGACTTCTCTTTCCAAGAAAGTAGTAGAATTAGGATTTCCTAAGAACAAGGAAGAGGAGGTTGCACCTTCACCCCCAACAAGCAGATTCCCCCTAATGATGGTTGGGTTTTTTATTATTATTTTTATTTTTTTAGATTAGCTCTAGTTTTAAGTCTTTCATTGCTTTGTTTGACAGTCTTAAGATACATGACTTAAATATTTATATTGTTACAGTCAAAATAATAATTTTGTCTAAGACTTTACTTATGTGCTACTAGTTTGGTTTCCTCATTGGCAGACCAATATCTACATGAACGATGTTTTCTTGTTTAAAGTAATACAAAGGTGTGACTAGCTTACCAAAAAAACAACTTACACATGTATGTACAGGTATCATTCCACTATTGTCAAGGGTTCCAAATAGAGATTTTCCCATGGACAACAACGGAAACCCTATTTTTCAAATAACATTATTCACCTTGGCAACATCATTTGAAACATTAGAATCATCAAATACTTTTAAACACCTTCCTTAATAGTCTACAACTTGCAAATATATATACCCTATTCTCTTTTCAAAAGTAGGTATATTTTGGGCCAATATAGAAACCATACAAGAATTGTACAAAATCTATACAATTACAACCTAAGTCACCTGACACGGGGATTCGGGACACGTAGGATTCGAGATTCGTGGTGTCGGATTCGGACACGCTGACCCCCCGGAACAGGACACATTAGGATTCGTTATATATTGTTTTATTAATTATATATATTATAAAATTAGATATTATCATATTTCTTACACAACTTTTAATTAATGATACAAATTTATTGATTTCAAACATAGATCTTCATCTATAGCTATTAGCATGCATAGTGATAGTACATACAAAATTCAAATAAATGTCAGTGGTACTGGTCACATAAATGATAAATCTATTAAAAATTTAAATCATGATTCATAATTCATAACTGAAAGACAATTTACAACTACAAGATAGTAAGATAAACACACTGACAACTGTAGTTTTCTCATTAAGTCATCAAATCAAAATGTGTTACATAGGTAGTGTTGGTGCAATGCTAATGGCAAATAGAAATAGAAAATATAAAACAACTACAGGTATACAAGCCTCAAGGCATCAATCAGCATCAAAATCAACATCACTGTCCTCATCATCATGGTCCCCACTGCTCTCCTTTGCATCCTCCTCCTCCCCTGTATCCATAGTCGCCTCTGCATCTGCTGGTGTGGAAGTTGACCCCTCTAAGTTATCAAATCTAACAGGCTCTAGCACTGGATCATTGAGATCCATGTTGGCCAATGCCAACTCAACAGTGGTGTCCAGACCCATATCATCAGGAAAGATATCCCACATCTTTGTCTTTCCCCTCAATCACTTTTCCCTCTGCCTGTAAATAAGACGAAGGTTGGTGTGCACATACACCATTGTCTCTGCCTTGGACTGCTCAAGCCTGCTCTTCTTCACATTATGCAAATTCCCATATGTGCTCCAATTCCTCTCGCAACAAGAGGATGAAGTCACCTGAGAGAGGAGCCTCATGGCTAACTGCTGAAGAGGAGGGCTTGTTGCCCCATGATTTGTCCACCAAGAATAGGGCTTCTTAGCCCCCTGTCTCTAATCACATCATAACCTCCAAATCGACCAGTGCCAGTGGAAAACTCTGCAAAGGCATCCTCCACCTCAGCAAGCAATGCACTATCCTGATAAATCCGCCTGAATGCCTCTTTCCTTCCCTGTGAGATTTCACAATCCATGTGAGGATGGAATCTGCGGGAAGGTCCACCATTCAGCCACTCATGGCTGTAGTATTTGGGGTTCAATGAGTGAGCCAAACAATGTAAAGGTGTACAATTCTTGTCCCATCTGCTGACAAGAATATCATGTATGGTATCGTAGAAGGCCTCTGGTGATGTCTCATACTCGAGGCACTCACTCTGTAGAATAATGCTCCTCACAGACTCAATCATGGAATCCCATCCCTCATAAACCTCTCCTAGTATGGGTTTGTCTGTATCTGCAAGTCGAAGCAAAGAAATGATAGGGTCCATGATCTGAATAATTAGATCTACCCTCTCCCACCA